>WYDI02030132.1:46980-79398 GCA_009867235.2 Psittacus erithacus
AGTAGTTTTTATTACCTAATAAGAAGCATTAGTTGAATTACTGTAGGTAAGAAACCACACTCAGTATGCTGCGGTTTATTCGGTACAACAGAGAAGCTTCCCTTATTTCGATTATTACAGAAGATAGTGTCCTTAAGCAATGTTAAGATATTTTTAATTGTTGTTCAGAGGTCAAACTTGCAGTTCTTATAGCTACGTGTTACAGAACTGCATCAAGTAAATGTTCAACATGGTACTTCATAGGACATTGAAATTCGGCCTTGGAAATGAAGATCCTGTCGAAATCCCATCTAACGAGCAATTACAGTATCGCAGTAAACGTACTTCGGTTTTACTTTTTTGTATCCTATACTATTGTGGAAGGACAAGAACATTCCTAGTGTTGTAATGTTTTAAGTGGCGGCTATCTTTTCTTGTGTATTCTGCTTTAACAGAATGTGTTCACATTTGAATAGCAAGTACCAATGTGTGAGTAGTAGAAAGGTACATACGTGAGAGCTTGTTTGCTTGCAAACACATTCACGTCCAAGGGTGCCTAACTTACATATATATGTACGTACGTACATACATACATACGTACATAGCTGCTACTAACTTTGCAAATACCATTTTCTCGTTGTATTCTGAATTCTAAGTCTTAAAACAGTATGTTTATTTTTACTGTGCATCTTGAACATGATGTCAGCGTTTAATTTGTTTACTATGAAATTAAGAAACTTAACTATGAAATTATGCTGTGGGCAGCTGATGTGAGGGTAAAAAATGACTGAGATTTATAACGTGGAGATCATTCTTTTTAAGGAGTGTAATGAGCAAGGCAGCAGTAGGATGTCTGTTATGAACTGATTGCTGAAATGAGTAATTGTCACTGAAGGGTTTTTTGTTATTGCCAGAGCTGTGACTATCTCTGGAAATTTTACTTTTAGTTTCATTGTTTTCACACTAATGGTGCATTTAGTTGTCAAGTCAAAATATTTTTTTTCCTAGTCCTTCTGTTCTGGTAGTTCATTTGGGAATGTGCATTTCTGGAACTGCAGTGTTTGGAGCCACTGCGCTTCTTCTCAAGTTTCTGAATGTTTGTGTGTTCCTGATCTTCTGAGAGAGCATAACTTTGTAGGTTTTTTCTTTAGTTGTTGTAGACTTCTTAAACTGGTTTGCCTTTAAAAAAACCCAACACAGTTCTTCTGTGGGTGACAATTAATGACTCTGTAGTCTTCTATTAATGTGTGTGATAAAACAAGCCATGTGAAACTAGCCAGTTACCAAATACATTCTGAGGATTTGGGTGTCATTCTTTTTGCATTTTGGTTGAACTTCTCTCCCCTCTTCTTCTGTTCTTCTCTGTCGTCAAATACAAGGATCATTACATTTAGGAGCTTTCTTTAGAGACATGATTGCTCAAGGTCAGCTGATTTATGCTGCTGCAGCATATAGGGTCATGACTCTTGTGAAAATAAGATCATTGTGTGAAAGGCTATGTGTTTGTTTTCCATTTTTTTCAAAGGGGTATATATGCTTTATTATAATGCACTAGGAACTCCTGAGGAATACTGTTTATTGACAGAATTAATAACAAACTAGTAGAGACTGATGGCATTTAGTTTATCATTAGGGACAGACCTTTCCTTATCAAGGTGACAACCAGTTTTGTAAGCTTACTCTTGTCTTTCTAGAGCGTGACATATAAACTGTCAGAGATGGGGCAAATAATGCAGTCTCACTAAGCTAGGCATCAGTAAGAATAGGACTCTTGGCAGTTATAAATACTGAAATGTTTTTCTGCGCAGACAGAAACACGGTGTGAGAACTGTATGACGTGTGGCAACATCCCAAGATTTATCAAGCCTGTCTGTACTAATGAAAGTTGTTGTGTATGTTATGGTGTACAGATGGTTTTACACTTTCTGGTGGGTTTTACAATTCAAGTATTTTTGTGCTGCCTTTTTTTTTTTTTTTTTTACTTCTGAAGTTCCATTTGCCATCCAGTGATGTCCTGAAAGCCATTTAAAACCAAATAAACAGCTAATTCATATGCTGTCATTGAGTAATTGTGGCCAAAGCAAAAACTTATTTTTGCACATGATGCGTACTGTCAAATCGGTGAGAGAGGGAAAAGCCAATAGAGCTACTTGGTAGAAGTTGATAAGGGTTTGTTTTAGCTTTCCAGCTAAGAAGGCTAAATGCACATTCAGGTGGTTAGCAGGAGTGAAGCCATCAAGTCACTGGAGCAGTTCCTCCCCTCTGTTTAGCACTTACGAGGCCACAGATGGACTATTGTGTCCAGTTTTGCTCTCCTTTGTGCAAGAAAGATACGGACATAGTTGGACCAAGCTCCAACAGGCACAGGAGGCACAGGGTCACCAACATGGTTGAACATGACATGGGATGTGAAGGGTGAGTGAACTTCATAGAATAAGGGACGTCTTATTGCTTAATGGGGGTGTGTAGAGGAGGCAACTCCCTACTTTCCAGAAAGTCTGCAGTGAGAAGACAAGAGCTAATGGACATTAAGTGCTCATGAGGAAGACTCTAGTAAGATATGAGAAGCTTTTTGTTGCACCCCGAAGGTGGTCAAGCACTGGAACGGGTGTCCAGAGACTTGTGAGATCTTTATCCTTGGAGATGCACAAAACTGGGTTGGATTCTGAGCAGCCTGATCCAGTTTCAAAGTTTAAGTGCCAGCGTGTCCCTGCTTTGAGTGAAGAGCTGGACCAATGACTTCCAGAGGTCTCTTCCAACATGCGTTGTTCTGTGGGCCCTACTTGTTAAACTGGAATCTGGAAAAGACAGGAAAGTTGAAGTGCTTAATTACAAATACAGAGTTCTTTTTAACGTCGTAAGTGATTGCCTAGAGTATGAGAAACCATGCAAATTCCTAAGATTTTCAATTGCACCCTCTGATCTTGCTGAAATGGTATAAGATCTCTTCAGCACAGAGTTAATCTCTTTAACTTCCTGCAAATTTTCACATGTCTATATAATCTGAAGGGTAACAAGCTACCTTGAAGGACTGCTTTCTTAAATTGAGATGCTAGAAAAGACTGAACAAGTACAAATTGTTGGTACTGCAAGTACCTCTGGCAGTTTTCTGAAGGCCAGTGTTTTCTTCAAACATTTGTAGCTGAGGAAAGTCAGACGCAGAGCAGGAGAAATGGTGATGAACTCCTTAACTTCATTTTCCCCAGCTCCCTTTTAGCCCTATGAGCTCCTGTATCGAGATCAGATGTGACTGGAATGGGGAAGACTATCAGGGAGCAGCTTCTGCCTTGCTTCCTCATCAGCTTCTGCCCATTTTATACAAAGCTGTTCAATGTTTCAGCCACTTGATCAGACAGTTAATGTGGGTTTGTGAGAATCCACAAACATGCATGTGGGATGGGCCGAAAACTATGCACGGGCTATGAGTGGCGTGGGATGCAAACTACTGGAAAGGAGGACCGAGGGTATTGTGGGTGCTGCAGGTATACCTGCTGCCACCTTGCGCATGACTGTCCTGGCTGGACTGGTGCTTGTTTGTTCCCACTTTGAGTTTCTCAGAAACACTGTTAAAAAGCCCCAGCAATGAGAAGCTTGTTGAGTCCAAGAATTGCTTGGTTTTTAATTTGTGCGGTTCCATCTATAACTAAATGCTCAGCAGCAGTCCACTTAAATACTTATTTGTGCCTCAAATCAGAACTGCACATCAGCCTGGATGTTTTGCAACCCATCAGCTTTTCCAGGATTTCGGAAGCATCTAGAAAGGGGTGAGAAGGTGGGGTGAAGACATCAATGCAGTTTGCTGGTGCCTGTTAAAGTAGGAGGGGGCTGCAGGAATGCCTTGTGCTGTGGTAGGAATTGGGAGCAGTTTGAGCTCCCCTCTGCCTCACTTCACCGCGTGTGGCTCAGAGTATCCCGTGTTCTCTGATGAAGATGCTTGTTCTGTCATGTAGGTTTTGTGTTACTGGCTTATTTTGTTTTATGTACCATAGGAGGCTTGCCAGTGGATTTGCATGAAACTGTTAATTTAGTATTATAGTAGTATTTTAAGGTAAGATAATTCATATTATGGAATTAATATAATTTGTGTCATGAAAGTGAACATTTTTTTGATGCTTACTTACAATATAGTAACTAAGATGGTACTTTCATTTCCAAGGATAAACTGTTATTTCAGATTCTCATTGCACAGTGAATTTTTCCTTTTCAGTGACTGATTGCAATAAGTGCATTTGACAAACACAGTTCTAGTAAGTAATAGTCTCTTCGATATTATTATCTACATTTCTTATAGTGCCATTTTAAATGGACGCTCCAAAATTAGCTTATCTTCTGTAAAGCCCATACAGGTGAAAGTACTCAGTTTCAAGGTACATAGAAAGGAAATAATTAGTCTTTCATTTTACAGTCCTCCTTTCATTTGTTTTTTTCACTTGGATAGAAGAAGAATAAAAACAAAGGGCATTTGTTATCTAGCAAAACTCAGAAGCTATTTCACATGAAAACATAATGAGTGTGACAGGCTACAAATAGCATTGAGCATGAATCTCTTACAGAAGAGAAGAGGACTGTCCTTTGGTATATTTACTTCAATCAGCCCTAATAAGGCTTGCTTTATGTGTTTTATGCATCCGCCATCGTAATTATAAATCCTTGACATTTTAGCACTGGCATTTATATCTGCCAGAGAAGCTACCCAGAGTCAACCCTCAAGGAATATCGGTATTGTTACTATGGATCTCCATAACAGCTCTCAAGTAGTTACTAAGTGGCTTAAAAAATTACATATCAGTCATGCTTGAAGGGCTCATCAAACTTTGCCACAAATATCAATGTTAAGTACCCAATCAGCTGCATTGTTTGAAGTACAGTCACGTGTGCCCACGAAGGAATAGGTTGGACAAGAGCATATGAGGTCTCAGCAATCAGGTAGTTTTGTGGGGGGTTTTGCCATGACCTTTCAAAAAAGATTGAAAAGAAACCGACCTCAAAACCTGCCAGTTTAGCTATAGGGAAGATAGGGATATCTTTTTATTTTGATCGCACGCAAAGCCAGCAGCTAAACTTGCTGAAAAGCATACACAGAAGGGTTTTCTCAGGCATAATTTCCTAGTAATTTTTTTAAATTTTCCTTTTTCTTTTTTTTCATTTATTTTTAACCTAGAATAGTTGAAATGGTTGAGAACCTTCCCAAAATAGCAAATAAAAACACCCCAACAATAATAAGTACCACCACCCCCCAAGCCTTTAACAAGCAAACACCACAAGAAAAGCTCCAAGAGGAATTACAGAGGGCTGTTAAGGAACTCCTAGAGATCTGGAAACTCTGGTTCATAAATTTAGCTACTTGCCCAAATTCAGTGGCAAGACTGAGAGCTAAATGCAGGACTCATAGTAACAAAGCAGTCTGGAAGTTTTGATCTCCTAGAAGTAGTGGAGAGTTCAAACTCCTTCCCATGGCTGTTGATGTCAGTAATGACAAATGTGGTAAATTAGGGAAGCACATTCAGCGTAGGTCTTCAGCAAACAAAAACTCTGTTGGGTGCCGGGTCCTGCCACAGCGCAGGCCCAGCAGGATGCCTGGGGAAGAAGCTCCAGAGGTTTAGTGTGCAGCCTTTTCTTTATGTACTGCTGTGTCTAATTCTCTTTTCAATGTAGTAAGTGATAGGCAAGAAGAGGAACTCCAAATTCCGTGGAAAGTAGATGTGCTGTTTAAAATGTGAAGACTGGAAACAATTTGTATGTCACTGTTTGGATAAGCTTTTCAGCTTACTGATAATTTGAAAATCTCAGCTTGATTTATGAAGTGCCTGTGGTGCCGTGGTGCCCGCTTATGGTGAAATTGAAACGATTGAAGCATTTGGCAGTATTGATGACCTTCAGTGGCCCTGTAAACTGAAATAAACCCTGCAGGGCTTTACCAGCCCTGGCCTCATATTCCGCCCTCAGTTCTTCATTTTGGCCCCTGCTCTGTCCCTTCTGTTGTGCCAAAACAGCTGCACTGTCACTTGGGTAAAGATCCCTCCCTGCCATTGTCACACTCCTTTCCCTTCCTCCATAAAGAGCTGGGACTTGGGCTGGGTCTGGTCTCTCTTTTTTGGGCATGCTGCTTCTCTTCCAGTGTGGTATTTTCCTTGTATCCTTGAGAAGCAGAGGCTTCCAGTGTTTGTACTGTGTGTGGTAGGATTCCGTTCTTGGCTAGTTTTAGACAGTACCAAAATAAATCTGAATAATAAGGGTAGGAAAAGTGTCAGGTGGTCTTTGGGAAAGATACTTTGGTGTATGTAATCTTGGCATGTAGGTAAACAAGATGATCTAATCACCATAGCTTTCATGTAATGTATCTGTAATTTATTTTCATATGTAGGTGTGAAGGAAGGCTGCCATATGGTGTGTATATTGGTAGCTTTCCTTGACAGCCTTTATTTTAAGTTAAAGGAATTCCAAGGCAAACTATTATGCAAGAATACCGTTTCAAATACTTATCAGTATATACCAGAAGAATACCTTGAAAGAATATTGAAGAAAGGCTGTAGAGCTCCAGGAAAGTTTTAAATTGGAAAATTAAAGGACACTTTCATCCGTTTTTGAGGTACCCTAATTACCTTAGTTCTGTCTATGTTGCACTGTTACCAGTCTTTCATCTTTTAACCATTTGAACAGGAGTCTTTCATAAGTAATATGTGAAATCTGATTTTACATTAATGAGTTTATGGAGTTCTGAGATAACTTCCACGGTGGCTTTACGAAGTGGTTTTTTCTTCAATGCATGGTACACTTTACTCTTGGTCTTCTTGCCTCAATCTAAAGTGTTCTTGTCTCCTTGTGGGCATAATTTAAAATTACAACCCATCCCTGTAGAGCAGTTTCTGTTGGAAAGCACTTGAAAGAACTGCAGAAGCGTTCTTGCTTGTGTTCGCACTTCATGACACAGGTGCGCAGCACTCTAGGGTGCTGCTACCGGAGCAGGGGAACAAACATTGGTCCATCCTAATTAAAGGAGACAGAGATATGTCACTACTGCAAGATTACAGACAATGGCAGTCTTAAGGAGATGTCAGCTCAGTGATGTGTTGTGAGGAATTTGCTTTGAGTGGTTCACAGAGCTGAAGCAGCTGGAGGATGGACAGTTGCTTTCCTTCCTGGTCTAGTTCCCTGAACTGAGGCACCATGTTTCTAGCAAGTTGTAGCACTTGGGTTAAGGAGCAGTAGAAGCTAGTGGCTGGGGAAAGAGGAATGTCAGGTCACAGCAGCCTCAAAGTAAACATCAGATTTTGAACTTCAGATAGCTTGGTGCAAACTGCTGGCTAAAGAGGAGGTATCTTTGCCTTTAGCTTGTGTTAGCACTAGTGCTCAAGTGTCTTAGATGGCTGGAGTAAAGAAGTGACCTGACCAAACACATGGTCTTGCTGAAAGAAAGGGGAAAAAGAAGAAAGGATCCCTTTTACCTTTCTTTATTGGTCATAGGTAGGTTGCTGTCAGCTGCAGCCTTTCTCCTGTGTCTGGTTGTGTGCAGGTCCAAACACCTGTGGAGAACTGATGATTTTTTTTCTTTTTGTAGTTTGATCTTTGGTGTATTCTGGTATCAGTGTGTCACATTGTGTCTTTCTACCTCTGTTATGTATGTGTACATACATAAATACTAGATTAATCCTACGGATCCCAAATTGAGGGATCAAAGAGCAAGGTAATGCGATGCTGTGATGTGTGTCATTTTCTGTTGTAGCTTGAGCCATTGCTTCTTCTTGTGTCGCAAAGTTCAGTGAAGTAGTCACCAAGCTATTCATTCACCCCTCCTGACAGCTCTTTGTGAAGATGCGAGCGCTTTGTATGCAAAGTCTTTACTAATTGACCCAGAAAAGGGAGCTTTTTTTGCTGCATCAATTTTTAAGACTAATAGTCACTTCCACAGGAGCACCAACTGTCAGAAGTACAGAAATGGTTAAAAACCCCCCAAACAAACAGGCTTTTTCTTAAATGAGCATTTGAAGTCACAGACAGGGAACATCTGAACAGGATAAAAACATGTCTTAAAAAATCAGGTAATTTTGTTACATTTCATTGTCCATAGTGAGAAAAGAATGTAAATAAGTTCTAAATGTGAAAAAAAAAATAAAAGGAAGAATATCCATCCAGCTTGGATGAAAAATGTAATATAAGTTGAGCATTTAATTCCTTCATGTGATTTTGAATATATTATTCCAGCTGTTGAAAATTGCATCTTTTCAGTCACATACCGATGTTAGCTTATGTCTGAGAACTTCTCTTAGTGATTTTACCCTGACAGTAATTGAAAGCTGATTAATTTAATTGCAAGCAAGCTTTTATTTTACCATTTCTTCCTTAGCACCTTGTGTACATGCCTGGTGTTTGGGGTCAGAAAGGAAATAGTGGTGTCTATTTTCTAATTCAGTGCAGAAATGCTAGTAAAATATACAGGTTTTAACCTTATTAACAGTAATCTAGTTGTCAAAAGTGTAGTTTGAAGAAAGAAATAATTACGAAACCTTTTATTTAAAATGGTGTTTAGGGCAATGGAAAGTCAGCTGTTTCTGGTTTAACAGACAAGTGCTTACAGCAAGAGCTGCAAAGTTCTGCTATTTGTTCAAAGGTGAGGATGTTTTTCTTTGAAATTCTGAAGTGAATCAAAATTGTTTATATTTAATTGAGCTTAATTAGCAAGCCCTAAACCAAAACTGATGCAATTGTAGTTTGGAAGGCCTTATTTTTACTGCTGCTTGTGTGTGTGATGTGTATGCCAGTACACAGCGAAGGATGGCTGCAGTGTACGTGTATAAGCCATGAGCTCAAACGTGATTCTGCAGCTGCCTGCAAACAGAGCAACAACAGGGCTGCTGCAGCTTGGCTTTATGGAGTCCAGTGGTACTAGTTTTGAAAGGACTGAGCCCCTGGAAAATGGGAGGTTTCACAGGGGATCAGGGGCAGGGGAACACTTTTGTCTTGTGAGCCTTTTTAAATGAAACATTGAATTGGTTTTCTGTATCTTAGTGGCCAGTAGTTCCCTGGGGTAAAACATCATGCTGCTGCTTTGTCCTGGGTCCCTTTCAGTCGGTCACATTGTTGTCTACTAGTGCTATTTAACCACCTTTTCGTATATGAGGGCTGATGTTAATCAAATGTGTGTGTTGCATTGTTTGGGAATATAGTAATGTAATTTTTTGCATAATCTTGTTTTACTTTCCTGCAAGTTCTGCAATTTAAATGTCAGTGAACTGTTGAAAGAGCTGTGCTGTAGGATGTCATACAGAGATTTTAAACTAAATTTGGCCATACTGTATGGTTTTGAGCTTTGCCACTTATAATCAACAAAAATGCTAATAAAATGGAGGTGTTTGTTATTGTTGCCTTCTGTTGTGACTATGTCAGTATCAGTAGGGGGGAGTTTAGTAATCCAAAATTATAGGAAAGTGCTAAATGTTGATAATTTATTGATTGCATAGGTAACTGGTAGATTGTTAATAGATATTACAGTAATACTGGTGTAGAACCATTTTACCTATACAGACCTACATAGGTATCTTTCACAGTAAATATTCACGTTCTTTGAATAACATTTTAAAAAAGGAGATGCTGGAGTGCAGCAAAAGGTACAAAACCCCACCAGAGCACTCGCGTAACTTCTGCAGCATACCAATGTCTAGAGCAGTGTTTGATGTGTTGGAAAAAACAATCTGCTGACCTACTGAACTCTCAATATTTATAAACATTGAACTGGGAGAGAATAAACCAGTGTTGCAAACAGTGTTGTTGTTTTCAGGGTATGTTTGTGGAGGATTTCTTAATACGTGCTGAAGTTCTTTTCCATCAGAAGAAGTTGGCAGTCTGTTCCAATTAAAGAATTTTCCATACTGGAAATGAGAAGTCAATTATTACTGTTATTTTTGAGTAGTTACTTTACATAACCTTAATTGTATTCATTCCATTTGAAAGGCTGAAGCTGATATTTATAATGCTTTGATTAGCAGTGTGTTTATCATGTTAGAGTTGCTACCAATGAGGTGCTTCTGCAGTCCTGAGGAGTTCTTTCGCATATAAACATTCTGGAAAGCAAATGGCTGTTTATTTCATTGGTGAGGAAAGGCATTGCATCTTTGCTACCTTCATATGCAGTACTGAGGTATCTGCTTTCCAAAAAACGGGAATTTAACTCTAGATCATGTTAATTTATTAACGGTGTGTTCCATACTGTAAAGAAATACATTTTGATTAAAAAATCCAAAACTAAATTAAAAATTAAATTAAAAAATCCAAACTGTCACCATAGTGACTGGGTGCAGCCTGGGGAACTGCGGGCTTTTCACTGAGCTTGCTCAGACTGACAGCAGTAAGAAACGTCCCTGCTTTGAGCCGGACGTGAGGCCTTTGTGGTTTAGCTCAGATGGAATAATCTTTCTGCCGTTTGCTGGACTGTATCGCAGGCGTTTGCATGCTGTTGCCCTGCACTGCGGCGCCCGGCCTGCTCCCGCTCCGAGCATGGAAGCGGGGTGCTGCCGTGGATGCAGCTGGGAAGCAGGGCGGTGGCAGACGTGTATTTGTCTTGACTGCTGTGGGAGTTAGGAGGAGCTGATGTGTCTCCATCTGCTGAGCCTCCTTGGTAGGTAGATGAAAGCACAGCCACCTTGAGATGCAGAACTGATATAATCATCAAGCCATTTGCAATCCTTCCATATAGTTAAGTGAGTGAAGACCTGGGGGTTTTATCCACTGTGTTTTCTGTATGTCATTTCGCCTGAACGAGCCCATTTCTGACCCGTTGTCAAGGCAGTTGTTTGAATTGTAGCCTGTTAGCTCTTAGGGAGTGTCACACAACATTAGGGCAGGTGCTTAAGGGATCCTTGGTGGAGCAACACCACAAAGAAGTTGTTGTTACAATCAAAACAGTATTTTGACCTGGACCCGCTGCAGGTCGGGTCCTCTTACAAAACCCTCACGCCCCTCTGCAGATGGGGTCGTTCACTGATGCCTGATGTCCTAGAGCCGATTCTTTGGACACCTCAGCCATAACCCGAGCTGAGGGCGCTCACACAGAAGCCCCTCAGCCGGCCGGGCGGTGGCACGGGCTGGGCCCGCCTGCCCTCAGGTGTCCCTGTAGCTCCTGATGGGTCCGGGACCCCGTTAAGGGGAGCAGCGGTAGGTGGCGGGCTGGCCGCGGGCCATGGCCGCCTGCCCCAGGAGATGGCGCACGACTGTGGGAGCGGGAGCGCCGGTCCCGGGAAAACGATGTATTCCTGCGGTAAAAACTGCCGTTGTAGCTCGATTTGGCGTTCTGGGCTGACTGGTAGGTAAGCTACTCTATATTATAGCTGTCAGCGTCTGTCCGTGGCCTCATTTGTCTGTTAAAATAACTTTAGTAGGAATGGTAATTTAAAATGTAATTTGAACTTCAGGGGAATAAAGAAAACTTATACCATTTAGAAACCTGAGTATGTGATAATACCATAATCTGTGTGAGCCTGTGAAAGTGGCAGTGCAGGGCCAGACTGCTGCTCTGGTATCTGCTAGTGACCACTGGAAAATACTTGAAGAAAGTATATAGAAATAGGGTTATTTACAACATCAGTGTCCTCCTAGTTTATCGTTCTGGGTTTTACCACTATGTGTCTGGGGGGCTTTTGAGTCTGAAGTAATGCTTACATGTTTCTACCTGACAGTTCCTGCTGATCTCCTCCATCAGTAGAGCCACTTCTACTCTTGGCCTTTGCAACACCCTGGGTCAGTAAGTGTAGAGTATTACAATGTGGTATAGTATTTAATACGCTAGGATGTGAAACCATGGGGAAACTCAGCTTGGTCCAGTTGAGGAATTCCCTTGTTTATTCCCATCAAATCAGAACTGAGCTCCATTTACTGTATGGCAGGGGGGCTGGAGCTAGATAATCTAAAGACCCTTTCCAACCCTAACTATTCTGTGATTTTATATTGCGAATGCTCAAGTGAACTTCATATCCTCCTATTACCTAAAGTGTTTTCAGTGTTGTGGTCCTACACAATCTCCAATTTTCTCTTCAGTAGCAGCTTCTTTCTTAGAAATTAAGCTTCCGTAGCGAAAGTGAAATTGAGAAAGCAAACCTCTGGTGGGCGGCAGTTGTGGAACTTCCCCACGATGAACTTCTGTAATAACATGAACATGAGTAGTCATTTTAGAAACAAAGGAAACACACCATAGGGTTTGCGGGGTTTTTCTTGGTCCTGGAGAAAATTGCCATGATCTTTTGGTGCCTAACTCTAAAGCAGCCTTTCTGGCTGTATGTTGTTGAAGAGCATAGCGATGACCTGATGATGAATGCAGTTTGAGCACCTGTAAGGTTTCCCTATACCACCAGGAGTAAGGTACAGAGTTGTCTTTGCTACTGGAGTTAATCTTCCCTATATGATTTAAACAATTATGAATTTTATGTTGTAAGAGCTGGTTGTTTGGCTGCGGAAAGGAAACATACTCCATGTGGAAAAGGAGAGCAAGTTTTCTGCATAATTATTTAAGAGGTTTTGTGTGTCGCTGAAATGTGCATTGGTAAATGTGAGCTCACACATTTCTAGCAACCAAATTGTAAATGAGTGGAAGACCTGAAAATGTCAGTTTCTTCCTTAGAAGCACTCCAGGATTTTTATTTTATTTCTTTTTTTTTTTCCGTTTCTCTCTCATGCATTCTCTTCTTCCCATAGGCAAATGAGCTCCTTTAAATGTCTGTGTTCTGTTTATCATGGGATGTAATTTTTGACACTTACTGGAAGTGTCAGAGGAGATTAAATGTACTAACGTTTTTATAAAGAGAATGTGAATGCGTGCCGTAAAATAACAGAGAGAAAGTAGTAAATCAATGCTTTAAACTTGTTTCTTTGTGTATCTTGACAGTGTATAGTCAGTTGTGTGTGTTGTGGTCTTTTTCTTGATTAGCTAGCAAAAGCTTTAGTCCTAAGAAGTTCAAAAAAAGTGAAATAAACACATGAAGATACTTTGTTCAATGCTTAGGCAAAGTATGGTATGAGAACTGTGCAATGTCAGCTAATGGGGCAGGGAAAGCACTTGTACTGCTGCCCTTACCTCCTCTGCTGCTGGAGAGGGCTCTGAGGTGTCAAGCATCCTGTTGGTTAAGAACAGTCTTCTAATTTGTTTAGATTCATTGGGAATTATTGTGGTTTTGGGTTTGTGTTCCCAGAACTCCAACATAGTTAACTGTTTTCCTGAAACTCTTAACACAGTTTACACTCAGCACCATGCATCTGAGTCACTTGATGAAGCTGTATGCCCCTTATCTGATTACTTTGTATTTGTAGAGATTTTTCTGGCAGTTTCTTTTTTGGATCGTGTCAGCATCAGTTGTTGCTTAATCTTGACCTTCCTATGTACCTGAAACAATGTATGTGGTATAAGCTTGCAGGAAGAGATTATAGGCACATGGTAGGTAGAGATGTGTGTGTATGTGAACTTGCTGGAGCAAGCAACTTTCATCTGTACAGAGGCATGGGTTGTGCACTAAGGAAACTTCACAATCTTATCACTGTGCCAGATGTATCTTGTTCTTATAATGTAATTATTATGTAGCTGTAAATAAAACATGTATCTGCTCACTCATGGTTGGGTTACCGTAGTGCGGTGTGTCAGGCAGTAGCGCTAAATTTTTTTAATATAACAGCACCCTCCACCCCCAAGAATTAAATGCTCTTCTGTGTTTATAAGCATGTTCAGCCCTAAATGTTTTGGAGCAATGTAAAATTCTCACTAAAGGTAGTATGCTAACTCTGAAGAAAACTTGTCAGCACAGGGCAGTGCTGAAGCACATATTGAAGTCATATTGAACTTGATGTATTTAAACACAAATATATGTACTTTTATAGATCTATGTTTATTACTAGCTGTTCTGAAAAAAGATCGATATTTTTGTACTCCCAATGGAGAATAAGTTTTACTTAAAAAAAAAAAAAAAAAAAAAGGAAAAATTTAAAAAAGAACAAGAAAAAAAAAAAGTGAAGTTTGGGAATACTTTAAATATGCAGTCTGTGTTCTCTTTTGTTTTGATAGCTGATTGCTGTTTATGATGAACAAGAAACTCACCGGAAAACTGATGGCACCAATGGCAATTTGACAGACAGAAATAGCCCTGACTCTTTCGAGACAGAAGTAGCAGCTCAGCTGGCTGCCTTTCAGCCAGTTGGTGGTGAGATTGAAGTGACTCCTTCTGCCCTAAAACTGGGTATGTGTATCTTGTATGTTTGTTTGTTTTTTTATTTTTAGTTTTTACCAATATATAGTACTGCTTTATTTCTTCTCTGGCTGTTGTCTGTAGTCCATTTTGTGTATTTGAAGATTTTGTTTTAATTGTTTGCAATTTGCAGTTCAGTAAAGACAATTGTAATGACAAAAGTTGGGCCTTTGAACAACTGATGCTGAAGACTGCAATGGAGCATGCCAAATTTGCACCTGAGCCTTGTACCCTGCTGTATGTTATGCCCATCAGTACAGCTGGGGTCTCTGTTTTTCTCCTTTCTTTGAGGGGATAGGTTGCTGACAATCCTTCATTCCTTCATTGTATTCTTCCAAGAGCAGAAGAGATGAAACCCATGGAAATTACAAAGTCATAGAAAAAAATTCACAGTTTTGGGGTTTTTTTTTTTTGGGTTTGGGGTTTAGGTTTTTTTTATTTTGGTTTGTGTGTTTTTTTTTTTTTTTTTTTTTTTTTTTTTTTTTTTTTTTTTTTTTTTTTTTTTTTTTTTTTGAGGAACCTGGCTCAATGCGTAAACCTGCTGTGTGCAAATACTTTTATTGATTATCTGAGCTAGTGCCCTGTTTTGGGGTGGGAGGTAGAAGGAAGGAGATTCTGGTTTCAAACAGTTCAACTCTTTCCCTTTGAAGAAGTTGCACAGCAGGGTTTGTCTGCCTGTTTGACTTTCCGGTGAGCAAACTGTGATTAGGAGAGGCTTTTGCTTAATTCCCTGTTATATCAGAGGGTACTACGTGAAGTGCTGCAACTCTTCCGCTGTGTTGCTTCAGTGTACCTGGAAGGCCAGGAGCTCAGAGACTGGTTTCCAATTAGAAAGAGATAGTCTTGTATGTTGAACCCAAAGCAGCTTGAAGTATTTTTGTGGATTTAGAGCAGGATCAGCTGTCACCTAGATAGTAGATAGCTTTTAAAAACAGATTGAAGGTGAATCCTCTTACTGTCTGTCCGTAAAGCTGAAGGACACTGACAGTATTTAGCAAATGAATAATGCTCAGGAGAGGCTTCTCTGAATTCCACGCAAGCTCATTGCCTACTTCACCCTGTATTCTGCAGTGCTGCTGGCAGTCTCCTAATGGCATGCAGTAAAATTTCTTGAGTGTAAGCAGGTGGAGTAAGGATAGAAATAGTACCTCTAGTTGTACTACTCTTGTGTGGCAGTCTGATTACAACTTCAGAAATTGAATGTTTACTTGTGTGCTTATTTTAATTACATTTTTAAAGGAAAAGGCTGATAAACAAAACCAGTGAGCTAAAATAAACTTCTAATACAGCTCACTGGATGAAGTCTGTGCTGGTTTTTGTGCTTGATGTAGGAAAATACTGGAATTCAAGCTGCATGAAAACTTTTATACTCAAATTCCTGTGTTTATGGATCTCTTATGTTTTCTAGAATACAGAAAAATCTTTTTCCGTATTTAATGACACTCAGGAATTTCTCAAGCCTCAAAATCTTGGGAAAAGACTTACTCTTGCTGTAACTTGTATTTATTTGAGCTGTGGTTTTGGTAAGCATGAGGTATGATAAAATTTGTGGCTAAAACTTCAGTGATTGAATGGTTTGTCTCTTTATTTCTTGCATATTTTTAAATAATACCATGTGAACACATTTTAGTATGTTTCAGAAAGTAGAGATTGTTCTCCATACCATTCTGAGCTATATTAAAAAACCCAGTCATTTTGAGTGGTTTGCCTAACATACTATTGTATGAAAGCTGAGGGTTGGAGAGAAGAGTATTTCAGCTTCATACAATTTTATGTCAAACACTTAATGCTGGAGATCTTGAGCTCTCTGGAAGCTACCAGGTAGTTCAGCTTTCATAGTATTTATAGGATTCTTCTACTATAGAGTGTAAAGGAGATGAAATATAACATGAGAAGAGCAGCCAATTAAGGTTCCATTTTGTTTTCTATGGAAATTAATACATATTTGAAGTTAAAATGGATGCTTGCTTCTTAAAACAAGAGAACCTGAATAAAATGCGTCTGTCTCAATGGTTCTCTTTCAGATTATTTTATTTTATGATGTAAGTGAAAGATTTTCTACCTGTCAGTCCTATAAACTCAGTCTACACTCTGAAATACAGAGCGTAGAGAATTGTTTCCTCTTTTGTATCATGGATTACAGGTCTTTAGACTTAATTTTTGCTTGTATCTTTCATGTACAAGTCCTTGGACCTTCAATTATGTCCCTAGTTCCACTACAGGTAAATTGAAAAGTAAATCAAGAAACGAAAGGACAGTTTGGTTGCGTCAGTATCATTGACGCATGAACCACAGTAGTCTGGCTTCTTGTCCAGTTATTGAATTGACTCACATTTTTTAGCAAAAATAAACAATAATTTTTAAAAGCTGTTTTTATTTTGAGAGCAAGGATGTGATTAAATATATATGTAGTGAGCAAGTGTTGCTTTCCATGGTAGAGCCCTGCTTCAGGAGCAGTCGCATATGCTAAGCTTTTGGAGTATTTTTGCAGAATGGCTTTAGGGGTGAACTACAGGGAATACCTTGTTCTATCTCTGTCAGGTTGTGCAACAATTTTGCCTATTTCTGTTGGATGTTCTGTACGCTGTGAAGCCAGATCCATGGTTTTAGGTAGAAACAATGTCCATTCAGTAATCTGCTGAAAGAATACTTAAGAGCTTGGTGCTTAATAAGTATGTGAAACTAAACATTGCTGCTCCAGTTCCCTTTCTATTTTTTATCTATAATTCAAGTGTAGTGCAAAAGAATATAAAGTCTGGCAGGAGTCTGTTAACTTTTGTTAACTGTGCATAGTTTCTTATTTCAAAATATAAAAGAACTTTTAATATAGAAAATCTTGGTGTACATCTTTCAGTTGACAATGAAATAAATATAGATCTGTTGTAAAAAAAAAAAAAATCCCTATTTGACAGGAAATGTGGTTGGGTAGAGAACATATTTCATGCTACAATACAAATGGTAATAAAGCAGCTGTTAATATATATTACAAGATTTAAAGAAACACACAACTATTTAACGTGTTCAGTCAGCTGTCTGAAACAGTGAAGAAATGATCTACTGATTTTGGTATTTCTGTGGGTAAGTAGAGAACATTGGGATGCTGTTGCTGAACTGGCAGCTGAAAGATCTTGTCTGGTGAGACTGTTCCTTGTGAGCAGAACTTGCCAGAGTACACTGCTGATGTGGACATTACAGCAATTATCAAAGAATGATACAGACAACTGAATGCCTAAATAGGTGAATACATTTGAAAAATTGATGGTGGTACACTTCAACATCTCTAACCCCAAATACTGTCATAAATTCTTTATTGCCTTTTTTTCCCTTGCTCCTTAGGTATAAAACTGTGGATAGACAAAAACTAGCAATGAATACTGAACTTGCAGTATGTTGAGTACATTTTAGCTGTGTGACTTTAGCCGTGGTGAATGTAAGGGAACAAATGCCTCAGTAAAATAATTCATTTCAAAATTCTGTGTTAGTGATGGTTTTCTGTCTTCTTCAGCCCTTCTCCTGCCTGGCATGAAGGCTCTTGTATATTAAGCATCACTTTTGAACTTGTGCACCCTTAGGAAACTAAATATAGTTATTTCACTGGAGCAGGACTATGACTGACAATTAGTTGTTTCACCATTGCTTCCACAAGATCTTGATGCGCTCTGGGAGAAGACATCATCTCTAGCAGTGTTTCATTTCTGTATTGTTCTTTCATCTCCTTTGGTCTGAGCTTAAGTAATTAGATGCAATTATTTTGAATGGATAATTGAAAGTTAGGATGCAGTAATGTTTCTTTAAAAATGGTGTATCAAAATCATTTGAGAAACACATTTCCTTTATTCTGCACAGATGGTGGGTTTTGCTTTCTACAAATGCTGCTTAGATGAATACTTTTTGCCCAGTCACTGTTGTTGATCATTGATGTTTGTAATAGCAAAATGTATTATGTTGGATTTTTGGCAAATTGTGCACAAGTCTATTCATTGATATAACTACTAGTAAACTAACAAGTGTTTGGGATGATGAAACATTTGGAGATGCTTGTATGTAGGTGGTAGAGTAATTACTGGGTTAACTAGTGCTGGTTTTTGTTGGCATTGGGTTTGGATGTGTGTTTTGTTTGGTTTTTTTGCATATACCATGTTTTAATATTTCTCTTTGACCAGAGATCATAGCTGAGAAAGCTTTGCAGAGGAGGGACTTACCTTTGCAGACCTTGTTGACTGATTGCCTTTATTCCCTGTTCCAAACTGCTGTTTTGTCGCTGATGTATGATTAAAAAGTCATTCTCTCGTCTCAAAGATAGCTTTGCTGGGGTAGTGGATGGCATTCTTGTGCAGTGTGTTAAGATCTTTAGAGAGCCTTTGATGGATGGGGTTATGTATATTAGCGATACTAACAGAATGTGCAAATAGCTCTGTCTGGGGTTCTCTAGTAGTTTGAGGTTTTTGAATACATACATGTTTATTGTTAGAATTATTAAATATGAACTAGCAATGTAGAGTGTTGAAACACAACTTTATGGTTGCAATTAATGGGCTATGTGTAAATTGTGTGACCTTCACTATGATTCTGTGATTCCTAAAATATTTTCATGGTTTTTTGTTGATACTTACCAACTTTGGACTAGAGGTTTTTAATAAATCTTTCCCAAAGAAATGATTACCCCTCAGAAATCTTCTATGCATGAAAGTGGTGTGTCCATGATATTTTAAGCAGTGACCTGTCTATAGGGGGTGCTTTGTGCAAACTTCAACATAGTCACTTCAGAAATGTTTGGTTTTCTTTTCTGTTAAAGCAGTAGTGTGTCATTGTAACATTTCAAGCGTGTAGCATGCCAGTAGAGGCACTTTGATTTGAGTAGGAGAGTTTTCAAATTCCTTGAAGGCTTTTCAATTAAAGTAGCTGAACTGTCTAGAGTTTTTCATGTTTGTAGTTCTGTTGGCCCTCATAAAAAGCCATCTTGTAATTTTCTTTTTAGTAGTTTTCCCTGCATGGTAGTTAGTGGAACAGGAAAAGGGGGAGTAAGAGGTTTAGCCTTTTGGTTTTTTTTTCCATGGTGGCAGTTTGTTTCACCTTTTCAGCCCATACAGGCAGAAAGTACTGCACTAATTTATTCAGGGAGGATCCATTTTATGGACACATTACTCTGAGCTGAAAATGCTTCCATGACTGGCTTAGTGTTCTGTTTGCTTTATTTGATAGATGATGGCTGAGGGCACATAACCTTAGTTGTTGATTTTCTCTTGCTCCTTTCCTTGGTGTTAAGTAGTCATGATTTTTCCTGGAGGAAGACAGACAGCCTTTGGTGATACTTGTCACTTCTGAATACTAAGGTAGGGGAAAAAAGTGAGGTATGTGTAGGTATATCCATGATGGTTTTTGTTTTGTTTTAATTATTCTTTCCTTATTTTCCCTTTCTTTGGGAATCAGGTTGAAGATTCCTGAGGCTGTTTTCTGAGTACAAGCATCATTACAGGAAGCAGATACAATTATGTTATTTTGGCTATTACAATAAAACTTAGCTTCTTAATGAGCTTCTACCTTTACTAGTGTTTAGGTAAAATTGAGGTTAGATAAATAAATAATTGGTTATAACAGTTATTGACAGCAGGTTATAAAATTGTCTTGTAAACTACAGTTGAACTCCACTCTTTGGAAGCTTTCACTGCTAAGTAGGGCAAGTCTCTTGCTTTTCTCACTGAAAGTTCTTTCTTTGGTATTTCAGAATTTGCATGTCTTTGCTTTATTTATGTATTTATTTTCTTCTTTTATATATATATGTATATAACCCTCAGCCCCCCAGTCTGGTTAATGTTCTAGGCAAGTGGAAGACTTGGGTGCAGATGATAGTTGGAATGGCTGATTATAGTCTCTCTCATAAAATAAGCTTACAAATGGCAGTGATGGTTGAAGTTCAAGTGATACTGAGGCTCTTGTGCCTTTGAACAGTCAGTTATTTCAGTTCTGCTTATTTTATGTAGTGTCTTTGCAGTGGACACTTGTTTCCTGAAAACAGTGATTACTACCTGGTAATGCTTCAACCCCTCCAATAGCTCTTGCACAGGATAATAACAGTACTAGCCTAGAAAGCTTTGATTTTCCATTTTGATGCAGTTGTTGGTATTGTGGCTGCGTCTTTTTTAACATTTGGAAAAGGTTATTTGCACTCTTATGGAATTTTCTTGAAGGTGTTTTGGGAGTTTCAGATAGAGAATATACTTAATCAGCTGAAAATATTTGTGTGATTTTGGGCTTGATCTTTGTGCTTCATGGGATTGTTTAAAACACTTACTTAGTTTGAATGGCCCTCTATGTTTGGGTTGCTAAGTCAGTAGACAGAGATATTTCCATTGGCAGTGTCTTTGGTTTGAAGTCCAAGGGAATTGAAGGCAAGTTTTCTTCTAGGAGTTTTTGAAAGTTTCTCCCTTGACAGGCCTGACAGGGCTTAAATTGTTACCTCCAGGGTACAGATGTTGTCCATTTCTGTGTGACTTTAGAGCTTGAAAAGAATTCCTTCTCTTTCTTGTGCTCTTTGAAGTGGAAGTATTTTAAGTAGTGTTGCGGGCATCTTAAAGAGCATCTATTTGGTTAGTTCTCTTTCAAGTTGGTGTTGAGATACACAGTCTGTTTTTAAATGCAAGAAAGCCACATGATTATGCTTTCTAAAACATGAAAACAGATATAAACTGAAGCTATTAATTTGATAAGCAAGTGTTGCTAATGCCTGTGTACAGCATTCATGCTGCATCAGAGTAAGTTAGAAAGACACTTTTTTCTTACACAAAAGTTGTCCCGTTCGTCTTACTTTTGCAAGTCAGTTTGTTGGCTGAGTGTTCTGATGTCTGTCAGTACACTGAGTGTACTACATGCATATAACAAGTCTCTTCTGTGTGATTCAGGGAAAATTAACGTTTTGAAATTGGTAAGTTTCAAAAGAAACGCATTTTTAGAAGCACATGCTGCCTTCTGAGCTTTGAGGCAATACTACTGATCTCCTTAAGCAAATATGACTTTATTCTCTTTCTGTGAAATGGAAGGCTGCCCTTATAGTAGTGATATCAAACATTGTTCTGTGCTGTTTGTCATAGGTGTTGTGAGAATGACACTGTTGATAGATTTTTCTCCTCTGCAGCAGGAGTTTAATCTGCTTTTAAAGAAATGTGATGATCAATTAAAGTCTACTTGTGTTCCTAAAACAAATGGTTTCTGTTCTCAGGCAAGCTAAAGGTTTGAAGATAACTTTTCATTTCAGTCAGAGTGCAGGCTTGGCATATTTTGACCCTATGACTTAAGGTTGGTATTATTTAGTTGTCCTTGATTCATGGAAATAAGCTTTGCACCAGCATAGCTGAAGTTTATCTTTGTATTGCAGCAAAAGAATACAGTAATGCTTTCTGTAAATATATACACACATACATATATAAAAATTTTCTGTTTCTTTGTCTTTGGGTTGCTCATTTGGAAAACAAGCCAGTCTTTCCTTCCTTTCCCAGTACCCACAAATTTAGCAGTAGTGTAGGCAATAAATTTATGGACATAGTAGGTTACCAAAAAACCCTGTTTCTTTTTTATAGCCCCTCTGCCTCTGATTTCCCCCAGAATTATTTCTCATCAATTATTCCCCTTGTCCCTGTTCCTTTTGCACTTGGTTTAAAATGCCTTACTTTGGGGCAGCCGGTATCTCCATGAAAATATGTTAGGTAGGAAGAAAAATGTTTTTCCATCAGAAGTTACACATTTTTGTGCAGTAGCTTTCTAGCTGAGATGTTAATTTCCAGCCTTTTATTGCCTCAGGGAAGGTTCTGGGGAAGGTAATGAATGGGACTTAGAATGATGGAATAAATTTTATTTTAAAAGTCTGTGCTGCTTTTTGACATACTTTACTTGATGTCAGTGTTTTTCCTAAAGATTTTTGTCTGTACTACTAATTTTCTGTTGTTGCTAGGTTTTGTGATTATTTTGTTATGATGCATAGTTAGTTTCAAAGGTGGTAGCTCTTAAGAAGAAACAGACCAACCCATTTAGTAAGCTGAATGTTTGCAGCTGAAGGTAATATCATACTGGAAGGCTATAGTGCAGTCTTTGTCAGTAAGTACACTCTAGTGCTAGGTGAGACAAAGGAGTGTGTAAGTGTGTTTATAAATCTCTATGTGCTGTTTAGCTCTGAGGCAGTATGGCAAAATGTGTATTTTAGTTTGAAAATGAGCCTGCTAAGCTTGGCTGATTGATAGTTTGACATTTTCTTATTTAACTTGAAGAAACACCTCATCTAAAGGTCTTGAGGTAGTAGATTACCCTTCTTCTTAAGAGCCAAACTAATAGTTTTACACATTTTTTGCAATGTTTGATAATGATTATTTACTGTTTGCTTCCATATGAACGTGTTCCAGGATACTGATGAGCCCATCCTTATGAAAGTCATCATTAGAGAGTTACAAGTAGCAGATAAATGATTCAGTCAGTTTGCCCATTGCCATGTAGTTCTTTCTCGTCGCTTTCTATTTAATACACCTTTTCAAGAGCCCTAGTTGATAGTTATTTCTCTTTACTTTGAAGTGCCACTTCAGATTTTGTTTCTTACAACAGATAATCTAGAATCTCAGCCAAGTTAAATGGAGAGTTGTGTATTTGCTACACCTGAGCATAGTTGGCAAAAGATGTACCTCCTTCCCGATATGTTGCACAATTTTCCCACACACTGGCTATTGATTTATGTTTTGCTTTCTTCCTAACTCATTACTTCATTAGAGGAAAGTCAGTTTACTCTAGACATTAAGTAAAAGAAGGATGTAGTATGTTCAGTAAAGAGATAAATTCCACAGAATACTTTGGTCATCTCTTCATAACCCTTCCACAGAAAAGGACAAATGACCCTCTGTGATTGAGTCCTTTTAAACTTTCCTACAAAAATAGTCATCTTACCATTTAGATATTAAGAGAGATTAACAGGGAATGATTATTTGCTTCCATCACCACATAAAAACTGGGAGTATCGAGCAAGATTATGGTTCAACAGACTACAAAGCAAAACAACCCAAAACTAACTTTTTCTTGAACCATTCAACTAGACAGTGTAATTAGGTGTTACGGGCCAAAAGTGGATGAGTTATAATAGAATTAGACAAACTCACAGGAGATGAGTCATCAGTAACTGTTAGAATAAGGTGGTCTAGATGCTACTCTGATTTGGAAGTCTTTCAGACATTAGTTTTTCCAAGCTGGTAGAATATAACACTTTGTTATGCCTTCTTCTTGAGTATTTGCAACCACATATAGATGAAGGATAGCAGATAAGGTGGACCCAATATGGCTGTTCTTGTGATCTTGTTCTTTGAAACCTCACAGAAGGTTTCAAGTTCAGGAGGTTTCACTATTTTATCTTAATGTCTTATAAAATTAGCAGGAAGAAGTTTGCAATTTGAGACTGGAACTAGTTCACCATGACCAGAGTAGAAAATAATTGTAATAGGATTTCTTTTTAAAGGAAAGGTCAAACCAGAAAAAGTTGTTAATTCAGATCAGATATATAAATGCATAGGTCATTTAAATATTACAAATACCTATACTAATGCCTTAATTTGTGATACTCCTTTAAAATACCGTTAAAATATATTAAAAAAAGTAATTTGCTATTCTGCTACTAGCAATAAAATGCTACCAGGGTGATACTCAAGCTGCACAGTTTAGCTGCCAAAGTTTTAAAGAAAATGGAACCATTGAACTGTGGAAAAGTGACTGCATGAGCACCTGTAACTGATGTTAGCTGAAGTGCTAAACCAGCTTTTGGCAGTCTGGCCTCTTTTGCAGGTGCACAGACTGTTGGGGGTTTTATATGTCAGTTTATTCAACTAGTACACTTTGTTAAGTATTTCATTTGAAGTTGAGAAATGGGCTGGGAATTGAAATAGCAGAAATACTTATTTTCACTTTTCAATCCGTGAATAAAAATGAGGTGTGAGAGTCTGAGATCTATTAGTTTTAAAATCTTATAGGATATATTAGCCTAAAATGATTTATTTAAATTCAGTAACTACAGATAGTATGCTGCTTTAAAAAACCCCAGTCTAATAAGATGTATATGTTTTACTGTCTCCAGCAAGTTGGATGACTCAGACAACTGGTGTTCTTAGGTATATATAAACAACAACCCTCTTCACTCCAACCAAAAATCTGTGTGTGTAAGGAAATTCTAGCTCAACACAAATTATTTTTTTTTTTTTCCTAAATGATAGTTTAAAACCAAAATGTTTGAAACTGCTGTAAATTTTAATCCTGGGTCTGAAGCTGGAGATTGGAGGATTTTCACCCACTGACTGATTCACAAAGGTGGTTCACTTGAACAAGAATAAGAGGAAGCCTGTCCTGTAATCAGAAGTGCTGATTTTTGTTGGCAGTAGCCAAATAGTTCTCACAAAGCTCCTCATCAGTCTGCCCAGCAAGGATCAGAGTTGTACATTTTGCTAGAGCTCAGGTTGGGGAAAAAAAAAAATCACAGCTTCCTATTGGGAGATGATTAATCATCTCATCAGGAGGATTGGGCTGCAGCTCCTTCGCTTCTGCTAGGTCTCTTCTGCATGGTACCTGCAGTCAACACTGCAGAATCATGGTGCTCCCAGCACTCCAGTAACTTTGTGTGCTCCATGGCTGTCTTAGGAGGAGCTGAAAACAGGAGCATTGTGTTGATAAAGGTGAGAAGATCCTGAAATTACTATAGATCTGAGGAGTACTATGACCTTAAGTGTAAGAAGAGAATACTGAGTTAAGATCCAAACCAAAGTCTTGTCTTTCCGCTGGAAACTTCCTCGAGAGAAATTTTGAAACAGGGAGAAAGTAGCAGCATTACTTGTACATTTTCTGTAGATACATATGTATCCTAATGCCCTAAGATGAAAGTAATAAACTTTTCATATGGATATGGATTTTGGCCCTGAAAATGGGATCTAGATTAACTTCATTACCAAAAAAAATGTACATAGGTGATTCTTACATGTCCATCCATCTTTGAAACTCCTGAAGCTGTAAATGTAAATATCCCCTAGTTGCTTCATTAGGCAATGACAACACCAAAGATACTTCATTCTGGTCATAAAAGTGGTGAGAACAGTTCTTGTGCTTTGTAACTGAAACCTGACTTAATATGAGAGAAAACAATTCTTTTGAACTGTATGGCTCCAAAGAACACCACCACAAAATAATCTCTGTTTGAAGCCTTCACTGGGTTTTACCTGTAGGCAATTGCTTTTATTTTTCTTTGTAAGAAATGTTACAACTGATTTAGAGCGATAGGGAAATACTTCGTTCTGCACCGGGCCAGTATATGAAAGAGAGAGCTTGTTTGAAATGTATTTCCATCTTCTTATGTAGATTTAAGTCAATTGTATTAACTATTACTTCATCCTGGTTCATTAATTTAATCTTGTATCCATGGGAATTTTAAAATTGCAGTACTCACTTTTGGAAGAACAGATAGCTACTGATCTGAGATTGTATTGATGGGTACTATTATGAACAATTTGAGTTAGCTTTAAACATAAAAGTCACATCATCAGAGTGTTACATACTAAAAAAAGTAAAAAAATAAGTGGCGCAGTCCAGTCACAAGGTAGAACATACAAGCTAATGTCAGCTACATTTTAAGTACGTGGCAGAGCAATTACATGATGCCTCAGGTGGTGGTGAGCAATAAATCTGAGGATGACCAAATTTACCCGCACTGATTGCTTAGTGCTCTCAAAAAGTGCTGACCAGCAGAACTGTCTGTATGCCTCTTAACGTGGAAATTCTTTGATAGAAGAACAAAAATAGGCATATATTAATGACCTTTCCTATATTTAAATACAGATTTATGTCGTGCTTGCAGGGTTTTGTTTCAGTGCCTGAACTGTTTCATGACAGGACCAGTTTAAAAGCAATTCTGACTTCCCAGTTTAAATGGTGGCTGTTTTTGTGAGTATGTTCAGAGATCTTCCAGCCAAGAATTGTCTGTGCTGAAGTGCAATTTCACATTTGTGAAAATTATGACTTTAATGTGTAGGTGATTTATTGTAAATCTCTTTCTACCCACTTACGGTATTCTGTCCAAGTGTATCTTTTGTTCTCCTCCTAAGTAGTTTTTCCCCGTTACCTGGAAAAACAGACAAGCGGACCTCATAGTGTTGTAGCTGGCACTGATGCAGGGGTAACACATGTGCTTGCTTTTCCTGTGTTCCTTTATTTGTCAGCTTACTCAAAAGTCATCTGAGAACATTTGCACCCAAAGCAATGCTGAAATAACTTTTTAGTACATAATTTGACTGCATTATAGATACCACAGGCTACTGAAAATGCTCATGGGTAATAAGCTGTGGTTGTCTTCAGCAGTTTTCTGAATTTGCCCCTGTAACAGCAACCTCCAGCCTAAATCCCAAAGAATAAAAGGATTTGAGCCTGGAGGTGAATTGTGCTGTCCTGAGCAAGGAGACTTAAGAGCAAAACATAGAAATTAAAAAAGGGTTGGAATAATCTTTCCTTTGTGGTAGTAGTCACTGTGGGTGATACTCAGTTGTCTTAAATTTAGCCATCAAATTTTATGCCAGAATTCAGAGCCTCGAGACCCTGATAAGTTTAGGGGACACGCAAGGAGGGGCAGCTGGAGCTCCTGAGTTCCCCCAATCACATTTAGATCCTGAGCTTCAAATCTTACATTATTTACCCAAGGATGCACAATGTTCTGAAACCCATTACTTGTGGTTAGTCAGCCCCCTCCTAATCTGAAATGCTGATTTTTGATCTGCCAAAGGGCTAAAGTGAAGTAAGGCTGAGTGCAGTCCTATTCAGGGTATGTGCTAATGTCTCTACAGCTTTTTCAAACAAAACAAGAAGATGGGTTTACATCTGGCATGGTGATGTTTCTTTTGCCACTGTGTTGATGCAAGTTTTCAGTTTTTAATCGTGCAGAAATGGCAGAATTCTTTTTTTTTTTTTAATAGATTTTTTCCCCATAATGTAACCAATTTAAATCTAAGTGTGGTTTCTTCCATATGCTTGTTTCAACCATATTTGCAGCTAAAAAAAAATGTTTCCAAAACAGAAGAGTTCAGGGGAAATACACTGTTAACCATGAATCTGTGTAAATACTTATTTTTGAGGGTGATGCTAGCAAAAGGGAAAGATTGATCTACATGGCTTGAAACCAAATGATACAGTTTACTTAAACGAAGGAAAAACTGCAGGAATTCTTGTAATCGGCTTTGTCACAGAGTATGTATTGTGAATAAGACTGAGACATCCCCATGTGCTTAGGAGGTGCTATGGTACCATAATAGAAGGTACTCTGCAAATTTTGAAAGAAGGGGAAATACATCCTGAAGCAGTTGAGGTTAAAACCTGTTACCATGAGAAAAATTTTAGTCTTGGGCATGTGTTTGAATTTTCGTTATCTATAGTTTACCAGTGCAGTGCAGCAAGATGAGGAGAACTAGTTTTTTTAAACGGAGTTCCTAAGTTACATATACAAAGTGCTTATCTGTCACAAAACAGTAGTGCTAATAAATGACATGTTTGTATGATCAACTTGGCATGCAGAAAGGAATTTTTCTGCATATCATGACTGGAGGGAAAAGATGAATTTTCTGTTTGAGCTTGTGCTGTTATAAGGGCATGAGTGCAATAACATGAAAACCACAGCGCGACAAAAGGAAAGCAACAAGGAAAAAGGCAACATTCTGTTTCCCAACAGAAGAAAATCAATGACAATCTTTTTAAGTAAATGTGTATAATTGTCTATAGTATGTCTGTAGTAAATGGTATCAGCGGTGGTTCTTCGTTACATTTTATCCATGTCTAAGGAAGACAGTGATGGGCAAGTTTAAGGTATGTGTATGTAATAGACATGGTCTGACTCATGAGTTGGCTTGAGTCCTGGGCAGTGAGATTTGGGGATGTTTCTGTCTTCCCGAGTGCAAGGGAGCATGCATGTGCAGTACAGAAGAGGCAAGAAGAGGCTGAAAAAAGAAAGGAGCCTGCAAGAGAAGCTTGGGCTGGGATGCAGTGAGTGGCAGGGAAGATGTTCATATGGCAGGGAGCAGTCTGAGCCTTACAGGGGATGAGAGGAGATGGAGGAGGGCTGTTTAGCGCAGGGAGCTGCTGAGAATCTCTGTCTCCTGAAAGAAAATCAGGTGTTCTCCCTGTAAAAAGGGATCTTGTAACTCCTTATCAGGTCTTTAATCTTATTGCTTACTATTTATTTTGCCCTACTAGAGAGGGCATTTTTGGTTCAATTTACTTTTGTCTAATAAAAGGTTGCTTTCTTGCTCCTATTGTCTTTGTGGTGTATGCGTGGAAAACAGTAAGGGCCAGAGGGACTGTTTTGGATTATTTCAGCTAAAGACTGCAGCTGACTTAATTCACAGAGATGTTATGTTTTGTGATATCTCTGTATGAGAAAGGATGTTACATGTTCATAAATGTATTTTTAAAAAATTAAGAAGATAAACTCAAATTTTCTCTTCAACAAGAAAATGGTCTTTAGGACATTACAATTTTCAACAAGTTGGGAGAAAAGAGAAAGCCTTGTAGACAGTAGTCAGAAAGTCCTGTTGTTTTTGTGCAAGGAGGGAAGCATTCCAAATGAGTACCATAAATTTCATAGCCCCATGGCAATAAGCAATAATAAGCTCACTTATGAGGAAGGGTAAGAGCATTAGTTTCTCTGGTTGTTCCTCAGCATCAGGTGCTGGTATTTATCCCAGCTACAATTAGAAAGTTGTGGTGAGAGTGAATGTGGTACAGTGACTCCAGCTTTGTTAGCGCATCTCTAATGAGGAAACTGTTGCACATTCAAACTTCTATTATAGATCTAGTAATTATGGCTGCCATCGGTCCCAGCCACTATAATTAATATTATAGCTGACAGTTATAATCTTATTTTCACTCACTTGCAACATTTGAAAAATGACTGTCTCAGACCAATGTTCATTTTTTTTCTTTGCCTGTGCATAAATTATTTTGGAAAGACTTGGGAGAAAGTCATTTTTGTTTAGTTCTATTTTGGATAATGTGAGAAATTCCTTTCTAATATTACTAAAGATGTTTTCCCTCTCATTCCACCTGGAATTTCTGCAGGGAGTGTTCTATAGCTAACTGGATGACTGTGTCGCTAGAAGCTGCTGACTGGTCTTTGAGGTTGTTCCCAGACAGCATGTGAATAGACATGAATAGCTGGTGAGTCTAATTGGAGATGCCTGCAAGAGAAAGCTGTTTAGTCTATAGCTTCTCTGAAACAACTGCAACTGCCTACGTCTCTTCCCTGGGAATCCTGAGAGTTGGTAGTGGGAGGCAGATCTGCTGTGAATAACATCTCTTCCATTTCTTCTCCTTATATCCTTATTTAGACTGTCTCTGCAGAGACAGCCCAAAGCATGTATAATATAATAAGTAATATAATTCCCTAAATATACAGGGAATTGTCCAGGCTCCCTTCAGCTGCATGTACCCAAAAACCTGTGCCTTATCTGTCATTTATATGCCTCAGGTTGAGGCAGTACAGAAGTAGTGGTGATGGACTGCTGCATCTTGGAAGCTTATGGAAATAAAGATTTATGACTGTAAATATATGGTCTTGCCATCATCCTTAGAGCAACCTTCCATACAGTTTAAATGTGGGCTTGTATAATTGCTTGGTACAGGAGAGACAAACAGTTGCTCAGTACACCTTTTAGGCACACACTAGGAGAAAGTAAGGAACAGTTCAAGATGAGATTGTGAGATCCCAGTTTGATGAGTTCATGTAGAACAGCACGGTGAGACCGGTCTTTCATGTGTGGAACAAAAGGCTTTAGGCACTTAGTTTAGTTGTGGTTTAGTTAAGTAACCTCTACCAGCTGCAGGACCAAACAGTAGCAGTCCAGTTCTTCCTGTGTTTACAGTTATTCCTTAGGCCAAGCATATGATTCCTCTGTCAGAACTTGATCATACGCATGGTCACAGATACATGCAAATGCTTATTTGTTTTTCCAAGAAGGTGCCTTTTACTACTGTTCATCAGCAGTTTTCATCTAATTTAGTGACTCATTGGTGAAAGTCTATATAACAGAGCTTAAGATGTTCTTGTTTCTTTAGCTTTATAAATAATAAATGGAAGAACCTCACTAGATCTAGTAATTTACCAGGTGGATATTGCCACAGATACTTATATTTAAGCACTGTATGCATGTCATAGTTAAACCACATTTGCCTTGTGCTCCTGTAGCACCCTTGAACCGTTGCTCTTCATTTTGTCTCTTAGGTACACCACTTCTAGTTCGAAGAAGCAGTGATCCGGCTTTGGGCCCACCTGCTGACTTCCACCCCAGTTCTTCTCATCCCAGCGACCACAGTCTCAAGCATGTTGTAGCAGTAGGTGTCATGTAACTTACCTTTTTTGTAAGGGCAAAACCTGTTCTTACCTTTTGGTATATAGCATTTTTATAAGCGATGTCTGTACTTGGACCTAAAACAAGTGCCTCATGCTCATTTTCTATAAAGGAGAGAATTTATTCTGGACAAAATGGCTGTTTTAGGTTATACAATCAATTAACAGTGGTTCTCTTTTTTAAAAATAAGACATTCACATAAAACTCATTGGTGACATAAGGCACTGGAATATGAACTGAGCTTTTAGCAATTATGTATTTGTTCAGTATAATTTTGTCCAGTTCACCATTGCTTAGTGGAAAAAATGTACTTCCCTGTTAATGTGCTTCATCCACCTTTCCATGCTTTCCACTTCCCTTGTTTTCTCATGGCATTTCTGTATTCTTTTAGCACTCTGCTACTATCCTGTGTGGTCTCTTCTTTCCCTCCCTTTTCTGGTTTGCAGACTGACTTCCCTTTGGAGGACAAACTTGTTTTCAACAAATAGTTTTTACTAAATATTAGTGCAAAGACACTACTAGTGAGGATTCAGTTACTCTTAATTAAATCTTATTGTAGTCTGTATTAAATCTGAAAATGATAATGTCTTTGTCATGCTTGTGGCACATTTTTTATTTGCGTTTTAAGGCCTGAAACTTTGTGTTTGTGTGTGGGGAGGGTGTTGCTACATTACTTACAAAAGACGAAATTCTTTAGACTCTATGTCAGCTGAGATACCTAAGTGTATCAAGCAGAATGAAGCTTTATCGTAGACCTGAGGTTTGCCTAGAAAGATTTCAGATCCTTTTCTGCAGTAGATCAGAACTAGCTTATAGCAAGATTCCACAGATGGCTGTATTGGCACATTAGGGGGCAAGAGGAAAGAACTGGGGATCAGCAACACATGCTGGAGGTGGAAACCTTTTCAGCTGAAGATGTATTAAGGGTCATACTTCCAGTTAAGTTTGTGCGAGTGAAGTAAGTAAATAGAAAGTCAGATTGTGTATAAATGATGTTCAGTGGATCTCAATCTTAACTGTTCTTCTGAAGGCCAACACAGGATTTTAGTCAACTGTCATTTCTCTTTACGTGGCCAAATGTATGTGCATCTAAATATTTAGTGTGCCTCTTATTTTACAATGGCTTGTGTTATTTGCTAAGTGGTGTAATTTTAAACCTTCTAGTGCCTCTCCATGTACATTATGGTGTTACAGGGAGCTGAACTTTGTCCAAGTACCATGTCATTTGTCAGATCTGTTTGAGCTGAGAGGTTTTTTTTGATGTTTGCTGAAAGCACTCACATATTAATGAAATACTGACTTAGTCTGATAAATAAAAGTACGAAGAAGAATTCCTGGTTAACAATGCCGATCTTCCTCTCTTTGCAAAGTTGAGATGTGTAAAGTGAGTATGTCAGTGTGTAATGCTGACCTCTGGTATATTATAATCATGGGGGAAAAAAAAAAAGAAGGAAGTGGAAAAATCGGTGAAATTTGTTGCATTCCAGGACACGTTTTGAATGTTTTATTTTTGACCATCAAGAAGAGGAAGATAGGTTTTCATTGGTTTGTTGGGTTTTCTTTAAATATAATATTAGTGGTGACAAGTACATTTTATGCCATTATATGAGGGTTGCAGTTAGACCTGGAGGCTAAACCCTCACCACGCTTCACTGACTTGCATCAGTGCACAAGGATCCTCTAGGCTGAAAGGGATTCTCTATGTCTAAAATAGAAAGTATTCGTCTGTCAGCTGCAGGGTAACAGTGAAAGCTGGTGTCGTGGTTTAGGCCTGCCACACAGCCCACTCACTGCCCCCCCACCTCCTCCCTCGGCTCCCGGAGGGATGG
>WYDI02030133.1:0-16028 GCA_009867235.2 Psittacus erithacus
GTGGGAGTTGCTTTTTTTCAAGTCTCTCCCCCCCCCCGCGGGGGGGGGGGGGGGGGGGGCGGGGGGCAGTGAGTGGGCTGTGTGGCAGGCCTTAAACCACGACACTCCTCAAAACTCTCCTTAAAGAGCTGGTTAACCTACTGTTAACCCATCTTCCTACTGAATTTAAAAGCAACAGAAATCCATCCAGATGGCTGGGTGTACCTACAGCCTATCCCAGAAGGACAGGTATTCCTGAGACCACATTATTGGCCCTAGATCTCAGAGGTGCACAAATCCATATCTTATGTGAAATAATTTGGTTTCTCTAACAAAAAGTCCTCTCTGCAGCCTTCAAGAGGTTCTTCCCCATTGGAGGGTCAGAGCCAGAGACTTCAGGCTAAATGCAAGTCCTCTCTCCTTCGCACACAAATGGGACTGACACCTGAGTTTCAAATTCACAGGAACATCATATCCCTTCAGAACTACACAGATAACAATGTTAAGTGAATTATTAGACATCTTAGGTATTCAGTACTGGGTTGGTAAAAGGAGCTTTTCATGGTACACTGCCTTATATCCATATTGAAACAAAAAAGAACAGGGAAAGCTTATGGCTGTGTGCTGTATTGCAAACACTATGGGGTTTGCAGTGGAATTTCAATTATGGGAAAATGCACTGTCAAGCCCTTATTCAAACCCTTAATTACCAATGCTTAAGCACCACATATTACTGAAGGAAAACTGTAATTCGCTTTGAAAAAGACCTGGTTTACACCTATAATTAAATTAATCACAATTAATTCCAACAGCTACTACTATAACTATTGAAGGAGAGAAATATTAAAGAAATGCATTGTCAGAGTTTGCTTACAACACTGCTATGGTGGAACAGCACATGGGCTGTGCCAGGATTCCCATTGGTTCTGCATTCAGGTATCTAGCAAATGACACTAAACTCTTTATTTCAGCTTATGCTTATTTCTGAATGTGCCCTTCTCCTTAGCCTAAGCCACATCCAGATTTTGGACATTTACTAGGTATCACTTGTAAGATCTAGGCTCTCTTGCTTTCCTGGAGAGTCCACCTTTTGCTGGAGCTATCCCTTCTGCCGGCTCCAAATGTTGCCAGATCATCCTGTTGTTTGGAACAACATCACTTCCCTTCGGCACCCTTCAGCTGGACCCCTTATCTCATGCAGAAGAGGTTTTCCCCCGCCTATAAGGTGCCCACTCTCTGCTGCAGCATAGCCTTTTCCTCTGTGTAAAACAGCAAATGTTCCTCCGCTACTGCTGTCTTGATGTCTCTGCTGCAATTTTCTGTGTATTCTTGCCTTCCCCTTTGCAGTCTCTGAGCAACACCTGGAAAGGCTAACTGCAAGGAAAACCCCGGCAGGAGGAAAGCTCTCGAGGAGCAGCAATCAGAGCTGGGGGCACGTAATCAAGGAAAAGAGAGTGGAGAGAAGTCGCCGTTTCTTCTCTTTATTTAAGCAAAATGACAGACTGGAGGGAAGGAAAATATTCCCCTGCAAATTCTGGGTTGTAGTGGCAGTGTGGTGAGCTAACAGTTTATAGCATTTTACTGCAGAGTGCTGTTAAATGGCAGGAGGCTTTTCAAGCATCAATGTCAAATATTGTGTAATCTTCTAAGTAATAAACTATTAAAAGAATACGGGGCACTTCATATTTCTTGACTTGCACAGTTTGCTCATTGGCTTTTATACATGTCTGCTTTCTAATTGCACTGTCAGAATGCATCATGCTTTTATTCCTTCCTTTCACAGAGCTGGCTTGTTTTTGTTTTTTCTTTGAAAGGCAGCTCCTTTTAAGTATGTGTTCATATCCCCTAGCAGCCTTCAAACAAATCCAAGTCTTTGGGGCTTTCAGTGCACCATCAGCCAGCAAAACTGCCGGCATTGTTTCTTCTCCCTCGTAGCTCTGTGCATTGCTCCTCTGTCTTCATCTGCAGTGAAACCAAAATCTTCTTTGTTTTCTCATGATTTCCAGGTGCCCCCACTGCTCTATGAAAGGGCTCCCTACAAAAACATGTGTCTGAATTTTTTAGCAAGGTCAAACAAAGGACATTTGGCACTTTAAGACCATATTGCAAGGCAGACCTAAGCAAACTGCTCTTGTTTGAAGATGTGATTATTCATTAATGTCAAATTAAAGATTAGCTGAGATCTTTCACTTGATCAAGACCTGAACTGCCCGTACTGGGCCCTCCTGAGAAGCAGCTATAACCTGAAATCCCTCCCCTTCCATGTTTCACTGGTGGAAGGATTACTGCTGCTGACAAAGAAAACCAGAAGTAAAAAATCCTCTGATAATTTTAAAGAGAACTTGTCTCAAATGCCCCATTTGTCCCAGTATCACCATCTTCTTGTTTCCATAACCTTCTGCCCTCTTCAACCACTTACTTGGCTATGCCTAAACCCATAAATTTCAACAGTCTTTGTTGGAAACATGGGGAAGAGGAGAAGTGTCATTGCTTTTTAAGCAATGGGACCCTTATATTCCTTCTGCTGAGACAATCTCAAATCAAAACTTGAACAGCTTAGTTTCAGAATCAGATGGTTTTCATCCTTGTTACAACTCAGAAATACACTGCTAAAAATAAAAGTCCCTTGCAAAACTTACACTCCAGAAAGCCTTGCTACCCACACATACTGTGCCAATCCTGCTTAGAAATCCAGAGAAGCAGGCAAAACAAGAGTCTTTCCTTTTGAAATTTTTTCTTCTTGAATGCTCTCCTGAATGTCTTATGCTGTAGGTTCTATTTCTATTGCAGCAATTATTGCCACATCTTGAACAGACTCTGCAAGCCAAGCCTCTGATCATGGAAAAAATCTCTCAGGAAACATGTTTGGTCATTTCTACCAGTCCCTCCAAGACTCTTTTCTGGGTGAACGCAGCCTAACCTGGCTCCAGACACCCTGCAGGTATTGTTACAAATCAGTGAGTGAACTGCATAGGTAAAGAAAACAAATCTTTCACCATTTATCTGTGCTTTTCCTCAAAGGCTTTGAAATAGAGAGAGATGCAGTAGGAGGTAATATATCAAGATGAACAGCATCAGTTAGCAAGGTGTGAGGTCCGTGACTTCCCAGGGAGCTGCACACATGCAGGTGAGAGATTTCAGCATATCTGATGTGGCCACTTCTGGCAGAAATAAAAGATTTCATTCTGATCTTTCCACACAGCTCAGCAAGTCAGAGTTGATCTTCGCCTGCCACTTTTAAAGACAACCCTTTGAAAGAAAACAATGCAGACACATGGGCTGGGGCTAGCAAACTAGTAGAGTGACAATCATCTCCCCTAAAGTGAACATTTATCATCACTGTAGAACAGGCTCACTCTAAACCGCCGCTAGGAGGGGTGAAGGGAGGCAAAAAACGATCACTCGTACTGTTGACTGACGAGGTCCAGTGGCAGTTTGCCCGTGGGATCTTCTGTGTGTTTGACACATTAGCCTTGGGTTTTACTTTACATCGACAAAGCAGAGCACTTCCTCAGCTGGCAGTATCAACATCTCCAGCAGGGATAGCTCCCCAGATTACAGCATGACTGTTCCACTTCCCACTGTGTGCGTCCTTGGCCCATTGTTACTGGGTAAGGGGTCTCACAAGAGGGTCTGTGGCACAAGCGCCAAACCTAAAAGGTGGTGGCTGACCTATTCTGCAATGTCACTTTGATTTTAAAAGCACTGTTAACCTTCCACCTGGAGTTTTTGTTCGGTCAACTTAGAGAATATTCACACGTACCCTTAAGAGCTGTAATGAGCTGATGGCAGTGATTAATTATCTACGGCAGTTCTGTAATAGATGAATGCATATGATATCTCATTTATCAGGGAAATAACCGCTACTTTAAAGTCCATGATCAATCAAGCGAAAAGACACGGAATTTGTTGACAATGCCAGATGCACTTAAGATGAGAAGGTCTTTAGTTGGTAAAGAGATGGCTGTTTTAGAGAAAGTATTTACTGAAAACATGATGTTTCCAGCTCCATTCTGCCCCTTTTCTTGTTCTGAGTGTGTTCAGTAGGCAGCCTGATTACCACCAACACATTAAATACTGAATGTGAAAAGTAGAGTTTTTACCGCCAGCGGAAGAATCATTTGCTTACTTGCCGTTTGTATTCTTCCCATTTATACGAAGGTTCCAGTGGCCACTCAAAACCTCTGGTTTTTTTGGATGGCTTCTCTAGTTTAGCTGCTTATGCAAGGTATCACACTGGAGCTCCAAAGGGACTGGAGCTCTGATCAAGTAATGGAGCAGCCTGGAGCCTGCACAGAAGCTCTGAGTTCATACTTGCCAAGACATCTGCCAATCAAAGCCACAAAAAAATGTGATTTAAAATTCGTTACCCTAAAATTGGACTTCCCTTCCAAAACTTGAGTCTGTCATTGCATTGCATTCCTTCTTTGATGACTTGGTGAATAGGGCGTTTCCTATTTTGCTATTTTTTTATCTAGAAGATGTTTTTTCAGGTGGTGCATTACAAAGGTAAAATAGCTTTAAAGTGCCTCTTCTGAAATAGCCCATTTGTTTTGTTTCTCTAGATGAGAAATAAGACTGGACGTAAGTTGTTGGAGAGCAGAGGGCTTGTCTTTTGCCAGCTGGGTGAGCTCTAGGATCAAGGTTTTGTCTGAGTGACTCATAAACTTCACATTTTATTTTGCCTAACATCTGTCCATGTAGAATGAAACACCCTGGTCTCAGCAGTCCATTCCTCTTCTCCCTTCTTTGTCTACTGATGAAATTTAGACAAACTATTGTAAAACTCAAGGCCCAGGAAAAAAAAGAAAAGGAGAGTGTGTATATCGTGAGGAGAGGACTGGTGTGAGGCAGCTGCTATTTACAGTTTACCTCCTGACTAATCCAGTAAACAAGATGAAAACACCTAATGAAGAAAAAGGACTGCTCAGTGATTGTCTTTAAAAAATATTATGGATCAGGTGCTAACAATCCTTACAGAGTCTGCAAATAACAACAACCCTGAGGTAACCTCAGTGTAACTTCCCTTCATCTGTGCCAGAGTGGCTGGATGCCCTGCTCAGAGCAGCACTGGGGAAGGTTTAGCTCCTGCCTTTTTCTGTGACCTTGAAAAGGTTATCTGCACCCTAAGCTAACGCAGCTCTGAGGCAGGAATTTTTAATTGTACTCAGAAGCACTTAGTTTTCATGGAAATTGAGAGGCATTTGGTTACCAAACTGCCTTAACCCATACAGAAAACCAGCTCTGAGGTATGTGAGTAGCCCTGTTAGAGTGGAAACAGAATTCCCTCAGATTTAAAACCAGGTATCTGTCTAAGTAGCTTTTTACTTTCTGAGTTCATTGTTTTGTCTGATAGTTCATTGTTACAGGGAGCTGTGCTACAGGCTGGCTCAAGCTACCCCAGTGCTTCACCACCACCACCAGTTCCCGTTTCAACTTCCTTCCTGCCCCATGTGCCCACTCACACTTGCTCCATCCTCTCCAACCATGCTGAGTGTTTGCTAGACCATCCTCAAGTCAGTCCTGCTAGTAAAACCAACAATGGAAAACACAGCTATTTTCTTAGTGGGTCACTGAGGTGAACTGGATCAGTGCCATGTGTGATGGATGCCAAGACAGGTAGAGAAATGCATGGATAGGACCTGGGGTACGAGATTTGCCTGTTGGGCAAATAATCATAAGGCCAATTCGGCCACCTCACAGGGGTTGACCCTGGACTGAAAATGCCTTAGAATGCTTTTGTTCTTGTATCTGTTCATGCTGGCCATTACCCAAAGGGCCTCTTGGTATTTAAGTCACCTTTGACTGGGATGTCCACCTCCACAGTGATACAAACAGGGCTCATCTGAAAAGGAACAGCTTATAGCAGAATCAAGGAGGGGCCCAAAATGAGTATGTGTGTTTTGAAACCTCATTAATCCAGGGCATTTTATGACAGTGTAATTAGCAGTAGAGGCTGAGAGGAGTGGCAAAATACATTCATCTCAACAAAGGCGGTTAAAACCTGTAATTCTCACCTGAATTATTGTTTTCAAAACCCTCTCTAAGGAGACAGATGTTATACCAGACCTTGCTATTACAGATTGCATTTTTCTTGAAAATAACAAATAGCTAATTAGTTATGGGTGCCTTTTGCAAAACAGACAATTTTATTGCAGGGAGAAGTTTTGATCATAAACAATTTCTTTGCTCTGAGGTTAATCCTTTGTCCCTCGAAGTGCATTTCCCAATACACAGAGATCACAAATCACACCTATGACAGGAATAAAGTCAGTGCAAAGCTGCCATTCACTAAGAATATATCAGTATATGAGAACTAGGGAATACTTGTGGAAACTGGTACAGAACTTGATTAAAACAGGTAACAAAGCAGGTCCCAAAAGGGATTAGACAAATTCATGGACAACTTGTGAACGGTAAAGTCTGTTGAGAACTATGTAAGAATGGGGTCTTAACAATACACAGGGATACCTTCTTAGATATGCCATGCCTAATGAAGCACCTCTATCCTCTTCTCCGCAAACACACACATGCACAAATTCATGGCCACCAGCAGTTAATGACAGATTTGTTAATTAACAGCATGAAGCAAAGCCAAGGTTGATGTTCTAATAAACAGGTCATTAACTTTGGTAATGACCAATTTGGGAAGATGATTGCTCTTACAAACTGTATTCCATGGCTTATAAAATGCAGCAGTGCAGCTCTGAAATACATCTGGCAGCCAAGACATTAACAGAGCAGTTGGTCTGAAGCACTGGCCCTTCCCTAGGAAGTTATCATTCCCATTTTTCATCAGACACACTGTGTAACCAGGAATCAGAATAGATGTATTTCAAGCTGCAGCCATTAAAATCCATACAGATGTAAAAAATTAAACAAAAATGAAACAGTTTTGAGACAACTGACTGTCTTTGCCAAGGTTGTTCATAAAAGGTACTTGGTCTTTGTGACTGACTTTCCCTGTCTCCCTTCTGCTCCCATTAAAATCAGGCTTTTCAATGTATTTCCCTATGAGGCCAAAGGACATGCCTGTGGAAGAGACAGAGTCACTCCAAGAAGCGGAGTCTTTATCAGTGGCATACCACAGGCAGGGGTTTGGTCCCTCTCTGCAGAGAAGGCAAGGCGTCAGTGTGTGTAGGACTGGGATAAATAGTCAAGCTACCTAAAACAAGCATGGGAGGGACAGCTTTGAAACAGTAACCCAGTTTCCCTTGACACGAAAGAATGAAAGGCACAGAGTTTCATCTCACTGCAAAGTGAGCCTCAAAAGAGACCTATCTAGAAGAACTTGAGATCAGTGAACTACAAAAGTGTTCTCAATTAGGAACAGACAAGGGATGAGATCATGTTGCAAAAAATTCCTGTGTTTGCAGGACCTGTGCCATTTTCTGGTGTTACTGGAATAAGAACCAGAAGCAAAAGATGCTAATAGTAATGAGTGTCATGAGCCAGAGGATCCATTAGTAGCACTTTGGGGCCTTTTGGGGGATAATTAAACATCCTGAAGAACAGCCACTTAATATCACAGCACCTCATAGTTATTAGAGAGTTAGTAACCAGATACAAGAGGGAAGAAATTACTCTTACTATGGTCTACTATCAAATAATTAGAAAAAATAACTCTGAAGTTTTGTACATTAGAAAAGCAGGTGAATGGGAATGGTAATCTGGATTGGACCCATTCAAGGAGGAGCTGCATAATGGTGTTAGGGGAGCAGAATTCATGGAGGATACTTGCCCATGATAAAACCAAAGCGCTTGAAAACATTTTGGGGAATTGATCCTGACAGTGGCTGAATTTAGCCTGTGGATCTAGCATTTGGGCATGTGGCACAGAGATAAGAGTATATACACATGCGGCTGTAATGTTCTGTGGCTAGTAGCGCTGTCTACAGTAATGCTGTTAAAACACGACATTTAAAAGGCTAAAGGAAAACAAACTTTTCTGAAAGTGATAAAACTGAGCAAAAGGAAAATCTGCCTGAGGTACACAGAAATGGCATTTTCTTGTGGCATGTGCTTTAGCCTAAAAGTGAGAGTACCGTGCTTTACCAGGGCAGATACAGATTATGTATTTTTCTTTTGCCATATCCTCCCTTCTTGCATTTCAGCTTGGCTATGTAGTGCCTTTAAACTGAAAGCTATTTTGTAAGGTTATGTAGACAAAATTTAGCAGGATTGGAACACCCCTACCCTTAGGTAGGTGTGACTCAGTCTCCTCCATGGACAGCTATACAGTCATGCCCAATCCTGGAACCTGTGACAGAAACCCTCCAGCACTTGCGTCCTTACACAGTCATTTGAGTGCACAAGGGCTGTTCCCTGCTAAATACTCCTATGGTCTCTTCCTTCCTGAAAAGATATGAGAAGACCTTTGGTCTCCTTACAGTGAGCTCAGTATAATGAAAAGCTGTATTCTACTGTAGGATTCTAGATAGACTTGGACTGAAGGACCAAAAGTACCCAAGAAGCTTATTAGGATTGTTTTTATGCCTGAAGAATCAGACACAATGATGCTACATAAGTTTAATTTAAAAAACTTTGTAATACTGACTTCGTAATTTCAGGGAAATCCAACTGATCTGGCATCAAAACATTCTTAGCAGTATCTTTTTTTTAAAGTACTCACAATGTTCTGAATTGCTAACATGATCAATTCCGTCCCACAACCCTCTAGAAATTGAGAGATTATTTATGAACACTTTCCTTACTCTGATGAAAATGCTTTCTCTTTCTGCAAATGTAACATCATTCTAGAAGCAAAACATATTGATAAGTCGACATGCATAAGAATGACAGCAGAGGCATTTTTGTAAACAGAACCCTTCTTTAATTTGTGACACAAAAAACATGGGAGGTGACAGAGATGAAGACTGAATGGACAGAGACTGACTATATCCATCCATCGATACAGCACTGAAAACTCATTTTGGGTGCAGATGGGAATTTACCAACAGAAGACAAACGATCCCATAAGGCAAAAGAGAATGTTACTGAAAATAAAAGTTAGAGATGACAAAGCACCTGCTACTGCCTGGGGTAGCAATCAGAGCCGACACATTCCAATTGTCCATCCTAAAAAATGGGCTTTGTCACTAAAGAAGGTCTCAATTCATTATTTCTTCATTGATGTTATGTCAAATATGCAGGTCACGTCATCGGCCTGCTAGCTAAAAGTGAGAAAAATCTACAGAACACAGTTAAGGACGCAGAATTAATAACATTTACAGGGGTGATGGAATTATTTTTAAAAGTCACAGCCAAGGAGAACTAAATTCTGCAAGAAGAGAAACAAAGTGAGCAAACACTCCCTCATTTTACTGTTAAGCTCCTTATATAGTCAATATAAATTGGTCTAATATTTCGAAGTGACTGGCACATTTAGATGTTTTAATCCTTGTGGGCTGAACTTGTGGGACTTATGAGTACGCCAAGCCTCTGCAAAGCGCTCCAAATTGAGACTGAGATAGCTGAAGTTGGACATACTCAGGATAAAATAAGAGATGCATCATTTAACAAAGAGGTGGCTCTCCACTAGAGCACACATGTGGATGGAGATAGGATGAAGCTCCTGCTTCAAACTCTTTTGAGTGGATGGTGGGGGGTTTCCACATGCAGACTATTCTTACAGCCTTTGATTTTGCTCCACAGGAATCCTTTCTTGTCATTGACTGAGGGAAAGACTAACTGTAGAAATTTAGCATTATCAAGACCAGACCAGGACCAGAATTTACTTAAACTGTAAACAACAATCCTGGATGAAACAAGATGCATAATCCAGTATCTTATACACCCTTAAGAACCACAAAGTTCTTAGCAGTAGCTTATCTCTGTTCATATGGAAATTTTTGTATTGATTTCACTGGAAAGAGATTTAAGACAACACCATGTCCCAGCTCTTACGACTCACATGATATTCGTTGCCTTTCTTAAAACACCAGCTTCTGGACTCATGTGATCACATAAGAATCTCAAATGCAATCAGCCCGCTGAGCTATGCAGAAAACCTTGAAAATCAGTGAACTCAAAGGGAAAAAAAGCCACCAGAAAAATAAACCCACCTGATTTAGTGGGGTTGTACTTTTTAACCCTCAGATACACTCTGTCCTTGCATTCACTATTCATCCAAGCTCCATGAAAGAGTGAGGGGCAGTTTGCCTACCCGGAGAAGGGAGACGGGTGAATGGAGGACGGATTGCATTGCTTCCTGGTGTCTAGACACCATCACTTTGCTTTATACAGAAAAGGACTCCTTCTGCAATGCAAAGAAACCTGCAGCCAAATGAACCACTTAATCAAAAAAAATGATGCAAGGGAAAAAGGGGTAGGATTTACACTGGTTTATTCGAGGGGAAACAAGAAGTATCCTCTAGTTTCCACCCAGACTTAAAAAAGATACATTTGGCTCAGAAACTGAGCTGGGGCTCGCCACTGGTAAGTCAAAGCTATTCTTAGCAAAGATAACGGGGTAAGATCCAACACGATTAAACACTAGCAGTGAGTACAGAGAACATGCAAGAACATGCTGCAAGGATGCATCCGTGCTTCAGAAGCACAGTGCTTGGCAGTGATTTGCAGCTCTGACAGATGCACAATACAGCATTTGGCTCTGAGATTATATCTGTGGTCATTGGAAGAAACAATTTCATGGCATCTGGGAGAAGTGAGGTTTTTTAAAAGGGAATTAATCTTCACAGGAGTCAATGACCTTCGCTAACTTCCAGAAAAGCAAAGAACTCATATGGGTTTTTAAATTCAATGTGCGTTAGTTGCTCATTCTCTGTGAGGCGATTTGCTTTTTTTTTTAGTTTTATTTGAATAAAGCACAGTCTGCATTTAAAGACAAGCGAGGAGGCTTTGTGTGTGCTTATACAGGATTTTGCTGTAATATTTTTGGTAGCTTTAATATTTTTTCCCACTATTTGCAATCTCCCATAATTTCCATTCCAGAGAAACAATATATTTCCAAACATAGCTGTACACAGCCCCCTTGGACATGACCTGTTCCCCAGCTTTCCACTGTTGTTAAAGCCAGATCACATTTATATTTAACAGCTTAATTTTCCAAATTGTTTTTATCAGTGACCTTGTTGCCCTGTGGAGACAGCATGGGAGGGGACATGAGACCTGAACTGTGTGCCCAGATGCATTGCTGACCTGCTGGCTGACACTACAGTGCATCTCTGTGCCTCTTTCTCCTCTAAGCTTTTGCTGATTTAAGATGGTAAATCCCTGAGGGAAGGAACCCCCTTTTACTAAAGGGCACATGATATAACCGCTTTGTGCCCAACAATGCAACAAGATGGTCAACAGTGGAGTAAGCTCAAGGTAGAGATGAGCCAACAAGCGCAGAGGAGAAAGCCATAAACCACCTGCAAAAAGTATGGGGTACAACAAAAGCATTTTGTCTCCTACAAGTCATGTGTGACTCTCTCAGTGTGATGACACTTTTCACACGAGGAACCTTAGTTCATTTTCTACTCCTTCACCAGGTTGAGGGGGGCTTTGAGCAGCCTGGTCTAGTGAAAGGTGTCCCTGCCCATGGCAGAAGTATTGGAATTAGATGATCTTTAAGCTCCCTTCCAACCCAAACCATTCTATGATATAATCCTATGATATGATATCCAGCTTATTTTTCCTTATTACCCTGAGAAGTCTCACTGACTGCTCTCTCTTTTCTGTCCTGCAACTTGCTTTTCCCTTGTCCCACCCTGGGTCCAGATATTTTAAGGATATTTCAAGCCTGTGACTCATTTTTTTTTTTTATTTAAGTCAGAGAAGAATAAAAGGTGGCATAAAAATAAACAAATCCAAATTGTGAAATGGAGCATTTAAGAAACAATTATCCCACGACAAACAGGCTGGAGTCTTGTCCTCATTAAAGTGCAGAAATCTCACTTCTTTCTTGAAGGTGCTCAGAGACAAAGTATGAATTATTTTTGAGATGGAATTCAAGCAGTAAAGTGTAAAACAATGGGAAAAATGTTCCTTGGTGAAGCAGCAACAACAGTACAACAGTAGCTGTAGCCCCATGTATGGGTACAGAGAGATGGACCCGTTGATGAACCTGCCAGTTGCGCACAGAAATTGCGCATAGGCACACACTACAGCCACACCAATCAATGAGTGCCTGCACTTGAAAGAGATGTACCCCAACACACCTAGTCAGAGAAGAGCTAATGAGGTCTCAATTTCCAGGTTATGCTTGGATGTCAGTCTTGCATTGACAAGAGCTCCATCACAAAAAAGGGAATATTTTAATTTCATATGTGCCAGAATCCTGTCAACTTTCAGACATCTCTATTTCTCCTCTCATAAACCCTCTTAAAATTTGTCCCCTGGGAATACTGCTCAACTGCAAAGTGCCAACCAGGAACTGGAAAGAGAAAACTCACTGAAAAACACGCAGACCTTCAAAAGCAGTGAAGAATTATACTGCTGGAAAGGAGATTGTGGCACTGACAGTAAAAAAAAAAATGTGGCTTATCTGCACAGAAGTAGTCATGGGTTTCATTGTGCCAATCTTTGGTCCCCCTGATCAGCTTCTAATTGCAGAGCTGCTGATGATCTCGGTAGCACTATGCAAAGAACATTCAAAGATCAATAGCCAGCCTCAGTCTACCAACCCAGCTGCACCATTGTACACCATGGAATTACTGCTGCCCTTACTCTTCTTTGCAGCTGTAGTTTTGGAGCTCCTAGGACCCCTTTGGGGTGGAGACAGTAGTAAAAGATTCTGATTGAAGAATGAGAGGAAAATAGGGGTAAGAGCAAAGTCCAGAGGCAAATTATAAGTATTTTGTCTATATACAAGGAGCCAGGCAACATGACCCTACAATATTATGCGCTGGATAAAACAGCTGTAAGCCCCCAGCATCTGGGAAATACAGGGCATATAGAAGAACAGAGGAAGCAAGGGAGAAAGGCATTTGGAGAGGCTGGTATGTTTGACAGAAGCCAGGATGGACAAAACCAGCAGAGCCAGTGGGATGGCGGCAGCAGCATGTCAAGCTGCAATGGCTTGGATATGCCATATGACAGGGATCTGTGAGCTGGGATTGCTTCACAATTTTCACACTGGAGGGGATTGGGCAAAACCAGCAGCGTTCACTTTTCTTTGAACGAAATAACCTGCCCAATACAATATGTTAGATAGTGGGTTAAAGTCACAAATGCTTCAGAAATTTTCAGGATAAGGAAGGATAACAAACAGCAATTCCTTCTGCTGATATTTACTGAAGAAATAGGAAGGAAAAAAGGCAAAGGGAATTAAAACAGAAATCATCTGATTTGTTTAAAGGAAAATGGACATTTTGACACAGCATCTTTTCCCAAAGGCATTGAAAAGTTTTCTGTTCATCCCAGAGATGTTCCAAAGCTGAATTGTTTGCCTTTCAGACTGCCCCATCTGCAGCTTTAATAGCATTTTTAATGTATTCTTTACATAATCAATATTTATAATTCAGTAGCAAGTAGTAGCTCCAACAGGCACCAAAGGCTGTATAGTTTTAGATTGAAAGGGAGGTGTTTCTCTCTAGTCAGTCAAGAAAGACAAAGATTGAGGAGAAGGAAATGCAAACAGGTTATAGCAATGATTTACACAGGGTGATTCATCAGCTCAGAGACAAACCTACTAATAAAGCTGAGGTCCCCAGCTCCTATGGCAAGCTTTCAGGACTCAAACCCAGCTGCCCAAGATCACAGCTTTCCCCAAGGTCACAGCTCCCTCCAAATCCACAGGGTCTTCAGCCTTTTCCAAACCCAGCCTTAAATTATTTATTCAGAATGGGAAGGTGGATACAACTCAGATTTCAGCCACAGCATAGCAAGTAACTAAATTTACCCTTGTCCTTGCCCTCAAGGGTAGGAATTAACAAAATAGATGATTATGGCAATGTTGGGAGCCCAAAATCCATTGTTGATTTTCATGCGTGGAAACACATGAGAAAGATGGACAGACACAGAGAGAATCGCAACTAGCTTCAGACATCCACAGCACCAACAGCTGCAGATGAACTAAGGTAAGCTTCTTTCACAGCCAATGAAGTAAACTCAGCTGCTTTTAGGATGTGATTCATCTGAATTATTAAGGCATCTAGATCCTTACAGCACACACAATCCTCTGGGAATAACAGCAAGAGAGGTTAGAAAAATAGTTTTTAGGCTGATGTGTGGATACAGACATGGATATGTGGCTTCACCACAATAATAATTTTTTGTGATGGATTTCTTTATGCCCATGCTGAAGGGGTTGGAACTAAATGATCTTAAGGACCTTTCCAGCCCTATTCTATGATTCTATGTTGGTAATACATAGCTGTCCAAAGGGCAGCCTTACACCTCTGGTGGCCTCTGCCCTTGATGACGTCTTGTAAAAAGGTGCTGTGCTTTCCATCTCTACCCATGTTGACCGCTACTGTGACAAAGCCACTGAAGCCATGTACAGCAGAAGGACAGATGTAGGAAGGCCAAAAGATGGCACTTGCGCACTATGTCAGATGAGAGATGTTTGGGGGCCAAGCCCCAGTGATTGATAGGTTGAGGAGAGGCTGTGTGCTTAATGGAAATGTTGAACCAAACATTGCTTCTGTCAAGATAAGTTATTGGTTGATTCAATGGCAACAAAAAATTTTAAGACATCATGAATCAATACCTTACTAATTATTAAATTAATTACTTTATGTCATCATCTTCCAAAGTACTTTCTGGAGCTGACACATTATGAAGCTGCCTTGCTAGAAGCCTGTAGGCAGTTTTCTCAATTTCCAATTTCACAAATGGGGAAGCAAGCTTCCTTTTGAATGTACTCTCGTTGTTTCCAAAAGAAGTTTGTCTTCCAAAGGGTTTGGGTTATTTTTAAGTTTCACATGATAACCCCTAGAAGAAGGGATGGAAGATAAACTCAGAGGGCCTGTTCCCTGTAAGTAAAGAAGAAAAAGCCACTGTACCTTTATGAATAACACAGAGGCCAAACACTCCCAGGAAACACAGCTTACAGAGGGAAGGTTGGACTGTGGCCCAGAGGACCTTCTTCTCTGCAACATCCCACCATAGCGCTGAAAGGAAAGCGCAGACAGCATTCCACATTGTTATGTCCTAATCAAGGTCAGACCACTGTGAGGGTTTTGATTAATGCATAAAATGCAATCAAATTAGCTGAGTTGGCACTTGGCTCTGATGTTCCTTAAAGATGTTGCGATGCTCATTAGACAGAAGCAAGCCAACTAAAAGGTCAAAGCTAATTTGAAAGACCTGCTAAGACTCTCGGTGGCAAAGCAGGGCAAATCTGACATAGCAAAGACAGAGAGAGATGCCTTGGCACTTGAATACTTCTATTGGACTCTGTCACCTTGGTTTTCAGTGTGTCGCAGCTGTCAGTGGCATTTCTCTCCCTGCAGCCCTTAAAAAGGGGTTGCATCATCACCCGGTGGAGACCTCAGCATCATTGATTTGCTGGAGGATGCTCAGGCTATGACTGCACCCAAAGTGAGTCTCAGATAAGAAAACATAATTTGAGAAAATATAATTTGAAATTCTTGCAAAAGTAAGAGAGGCTCATTGTCCTTACCTTTAAAAGTAAAATAAAGCAGAGTATCAGCAAGCTCCCTTGGCTTTAGCTTAACTACACGTTACATTTAGGTACAGCTGTAATTATGGATGGAGCAGGCAAAGAAATTACTCAAAACTGCTAGAAGTACTAAAGTCACACAGACAGGTGGGAAATCATATTTCTCAAGATTTCCATTAAGCTCAGAGCAGCAGGCACCAGACTAGGAGTAATAAACTGCAAGGAAGAAATGGGTATGGTAAGGTTTTTACTGGAATAAAGGCAAGGAAATTGATGAATTAATGCTGACCTTTGTAAAACAATAAAGCCACAAAACATAGAACAAAGCTCATAACAGTAGCTACTACTGAGAGCTGTTGTATTTGACACTCCTGTTGTATTTGATGAGTAAGATATACTAAGATAATCATAGAATCATAGAATAGTTAGGGTTGGAAAGGACCTTAAGATCATCTAGTTCCAACCCCCCTGCCATGGG
>WYDI02030134.1:5450-21213 GCA_009867235.2 Psittacus erithacus
TCCCCATCCCTCCGGGAGCCGAGGGAGGAGGTGGGGGGGCAGTGAGTGAGCTGTGTGGCAGGCCTTAAACCACGACAGCAGGTGTTAGGTAAGGTACTTTGATCCACAGCTGATAAAACTTCCCCTGAAGGTTAAGCTACCATTAGAAAGAGATCTTGTTGCTTTTTTTTCCCTCTTGCTGCTTTCAAACCTGTCTTGTGGATACTAGACCTACAAATTGTATTGCATGCACAGTCCATGAGAAATGATACTGGGATATGTTTTTAGAAAGGTTTCTAAGGAAACACAGAAGTGCAAATATGTTGGAAAGGTCATGTCTTTTAAGTTGCTTAAATTATGTTGCACTTTGATTTGTGGAGTTTTTTTATTTCTGTAAAGAACTTACAGCAATGCTCTCATTTAAATTGGGCAAAGTTATTTCCCTAAAAAATGGCACTGAGTCACTGATCAAACTGGTTTTGTATAACTCAGTAACATATTTATGTAATACCATTCAGCAGCACAACTTGGAATTAAACTTGAAACCGTAAAATTGAGGTAGTAAGAGCCTTCATTAGAAGAGAACTTTTACTGCATTGTTCTATGTTTACCTCTAAGTCCTTGGCAAGCATGATGAAGGATGGCAGCCAGAAAAAACAGCAGAATAACTCAGGGTAGTATTCCCCAATATTCCCAGCTTGGGGTGCATGTAGTCACAAAAGCCTTTTCTTCTTTTTGCATCTTGTTGCTGTCTCATAGTACCACAGAGAATTTCAGCATATTCTCCACCTAATAGAGCAGTAGATTTAGCAGCTGAAGCCTGAGGGACTAGAGGGAAGGGAATGTAGCTGTGTTAGGACATGTAACATTTCTGAGAAACCTACCTGTTGCCCGTGCTAGGTATTTGCTAACACGGCATTTCTAGGTGGAGATCAGAGCATGTTTCCTCCATTCCTGCAAATGTTCTTTCAGCTCCGTCTTGCTGTATCTCCAGATTCACTGTTCACCACTGCACGGTGGCCTGGTTTCAACAGGAGTGGTGCCTCTTGAAAACCTCAGTTTGTTGCCGGGGAGGTACCTGTAAGCAAGAGGTCTGATGAACTGATAGCCAGAATCCCTTCTTCTCCCTGTTACGCAAGAGGTCCTGGACAGACCTCTAAAACGTAAACCTTTGTGTTTGTGGGTGTGAGAGTGTGAATGAATGAAAACTATGAGAGAATGACTTACTGTGAGGGGGTACAATCAGCCTGGGTGGGGATTGGGTGCAATAAAATCATCTTGGCCTTTTCTGAGAGACTGGATTTAGTTTTCCTGCGAGACTGGATTTAGTTTTCCTGCTTTAATGTCATGTGGAAGAAGTAATGCCATTGCATTCCTCCAAGCTCAATGTGCCTAAGCTTACCGCTGGCTTCTTTTCATTGCCCCTGATCCTTGGTAACCAGAATACAGTGCAGGATATCATTATGCCATGCAAGTGTGATGCTCCCGGACTCTAATCATGGATGTAAGATAATGACCGTCAGGAGATTTAACAGGGCAAATATACTTAAATTCATAGTTGAAACACCCAATGTAGACAGAATCTCTGGGATTCTCAGTTTATTATAACCTACAGATCATTGGCAAGCTGCATCCTGTTTCCAGTTACTACATCAGCATGCAGTGTAAACCAGCAAAAACTAATACGAGATGTTGTACTCTTAGCTGGGATTCTGTTGTGGTTTAAGCTTAGTTGTAAATTAGACTTTGTTCATAGGAACAAAGCATAATGATTTGCTGCATCCTTCACAGCATATTCTGTGCTGTGCTGCCAGGAAGATCTTTAAATGAAAGTAAATAGTAGGTGGTGTCTCGATGATTGTCCTATAAATGGATGCCTATCCTGCTTTACGACTTGAAATTGAATTTCTTGCACTCTATTCACTGCAACTAATTGCTGTGTAGGAAAGGCTTTTGCCTCACACCCAGCTTGTCTCAAAGTCACTTATTTCCATGGTTAATTTTTGAATAATTATTTGTTTCTGATGCAATCTGTGGTGGTTTTTTTATGCCATTTTTCAGTATGGCTCAGTGAGAACCTCAGCTTTGTTCCTGTATTTGCATGAAACGTTGGAAGAACAAATTACATTTCTCACTGTGATTGACTCCTGTGGAGTTACTTGGCTGGGTACCAGCTCAAGGCCCTAAATATTTGTTGGAGGCAAGTTCTATTTAGATTTTCAATTCCTGAACTTAATTTTGTTTCAATTTTAGAAAACATTACTCATTTCAAATTCATATACACAGTCAAGCCAGTCATAAATGCTATTGCAAAAATAAGACAGAAATGTTTACATAAAGCATTGTGCTTAGCTTCAAAATTATAATTAGGGTTGTTTTGTTGTTTGGTTTTTTTTTATAACTTAAATAATTTTTAAATTTATTTTCTGGTTAAGACCATGAAGATCACATTCAAATCTTTTCCTTTGCCATAAGTCTAAAGTTTTTAATTGCTTTTTATTTTAAAGCTGAGATTCTCACAAATTCTTATGACTTTAATAGGTAGGGTGTGAAATAGAATACAGATAACTGCAAGAGTTCTTAACAGCTAAATGCATATGACACAAGTCTGATGCACAAAAATAGGAGGCACAATGAAAAGTGAGAAGCTTTATTCTGTTTTATCTAACCTGGATTACAAAGGGGTGAAAGGGAAGACTGAAAGAGTGAAAGGTTAGACCTGTTAGTCTAACCTCAGTACCTGGAAAAATTATGGAGAAGATCATACTGAGTGCTACTGAAAAGCATGTAAAGAACAGGGCAACAATCAGGTTTTTGTTGGCAGCTCATTCACCAACTGTTACACACCTGATCCCTGTTTTTAACTTTCATCCAGTGTCAAACTAAATACTTAACACAAAAACAGGTTTTGCCTTTGTTAGGAAATAATGTTGTTTCAGTCCAGCAAATTAGGCCTATGTATCTGCTGTAATGCATCAAATGAGAGTAAGATTTAAAAAACCCAAAACCATGCTTTTTAAAAATCAAAAAGCTAAGGGTATTCTTAGCAAATGGTGACATTGGAGGTGATAACCTACCACAGTGTTGGAACAGTTGTTTCTTGATGGACATTCTGTTTTGGTTTTGTCCGCTCTTAATTTCTGTGTTAAGATGAAAGACCTTTGGTTGAGTGGAGCTGCAGTGTTGAGGTACAGAGGATCCCAAGTTTGTGTACGCTGCACAAAGTCACACAAGGCAGACACAGAGGGTTGCTGTGGCCACTGATGTTTCACGTTCTTCCTCACCTGGGCAATAGGTGTTTTCATTACTTGCAGACAATGCCGTTGAATGCATTTCACTGTGGAGAAAAACCTACTTGTTTAATTTTTGGTTTTGCTCTTCATTGCATCCTTTTTTTGTCTTTCAAAGTACTGGTTTCATTCTTTCAAAGTATTGTAATTTTTCTTAAAAGTTGGCTGGGCTTAGTAAATTTTAAGCACATGAAGAGCGCTGAATTATTTTAATATCGCTTATGAGCTACCTTTTCAGTGCTTTCTTTTTCCCTTCTTGTCTTGAAATCATTAGAACTGAAAGCACAGTGGTGTTAATTTCAGTGCTATTAAAAACTTCAGGTATAGCACAGTTCTTGAAGTCTTACTGTGACAAAAAAGAAAAATAATGATTTTTTTTCTTCCTAAACTTTTGTGGCCAGGGATTCCATATGTCACAGTTATTGTCCTCCAGAGAAAAATGTAGTTTGTGTCATGTCAGTGGAACTCAATAATAAAAGGTGAATAAAGATGAAATGGCTCCTGCGAAGATGTGCAATTAAGAGTCTCCTTTTTCTTCTGTATGGAGAAGAAAAATGATTTGCTATAATCTATAGGCAACTTTTGTGGTTTTGTCTGATTGCTAATATTTGATTTATCCTTTACTGACATCAGCATGGTCCTAATTTAGTAACTAAGCATTAATTATATGTCAGCTAAAGAGGCTTTTTCTTTGTCTCAAAGCAAGCAATCTTGCATTCATGGGTAGCTCTCTTCAGATCCACTCCATAAGGCTGTCCATCGTAAATACCAGTGTGAGAAAAGCTGAGCATCTTTTTCCTATTAGCCAACAGGCAAAAATATGAAGAATAGTAAACAAATGCTGTAAATTGTGGTAACACACACCATAAGAAGCTGCTGGGCAGCAGCACAGCTGCAGGGATGAGCAGGCATTGCTCAGACTTGACCTGAGAGCCCAATGGCTAAAGCAGCCATCCAGGAAGCAGGGCCCTGAGATAGAGAAGTTTGAACACCCTATTTGGGTTTTCTAGGCAACACTGTACCTGCAGGACTGAAGGATATTCTCGACAATAGTTCATCTCACCTGCCATCTCCTCAAAGTGGGGACATTATGCCCTCTATTGCCATCAGAGGCAGAGCCATACAGGGTTGCTATAGAGTGCTCAGCTGGGAGGGGAGAGATTTCTTGTTGCCAAGACTGTTTTCTGTTAGTGCATGACAGTCGCATCTAAAATGCAGAAATATTGAGGCCTAAGTTTCAAATACAAAATCTGGAATTTTGCCTTAGGTACCTACATGAGCTGAAAACTTTTGGCAGTGAGAAGCTCTTTAGTTGAGCAGGTAAAAGCATGGAAAGTGGCAGTGCTCAGAAAGAGAAGATAAACAAGTATGGGCTGGAAGCAAGGAGAGAGCGGTAGATTCTTTGTTCCTGAGTCTGTAGTTCAGAACCTGCTATTTTATTTTTTTTTTCCTATGTTGACATATGTGTTTAATGCAGAAATTACGGAAATGGGCTTTCAAAGCTATGTAATGTAGGAAATCAAACTAGATAAGGGATAATCAGAAAGTCTATTCTGCCTCTAAAATAGTCTAGCTTTAAAAAAGCTTTTAAGTTAGACTCTTAAACTGTATAACTCAGATGCATTTAGTGGAGCTGTGTCATTTTACAGCTCTAAGTGTATCTACTTTTAGAGTCTGACTTCCCTGTAGTATACAGAAAATAATTTAGTGGGCTTTTTGTCGTGGTTCAAGCTTAGTCGTAAATTAGAAAAGCATGTAGCCTGCTCGTTCCCTCCCCACAACCTGTCCTCCCCCTCCCCCCCCCACTCTCAGGGGAATGGGGAGGAGAATCGAAAGAATGTAACTCCCATGGGTTAAGATCAGAACAGTCCAGTCACTAAGGTACAACACAAACCGCTGCTACTACCACCAATAATAACAATGATAAGGGAAATAACAAGGGAAGAGAATACAACCACCACTAGCCGATCGAGCAGAGAGAGCTAGCCCTTCCGGGTACCTCCCAGTTTACATCCTGGGCATGATGTGCTGTGGTATGGAATGCCTCTTTGGTTAGTTTGGGTCAGGTGTCCTGTCTCTGCTTCCTCCTGGCTTCCTCTCCTCCCAGTGCAGAGCATGAGGCTCAGAAAGTCCTTGATCAGTGTAAACATTCTAAGCAGTAGCTACAAACATCGGTGTTATCAGTACTGTTCCCAGACCGAAAGTCAGAAACACAGCACTGCACCAGCTACTAAGAAGGAGAAAATATGACTGCTACTGCTGAACCCAGGACACTTTTATAACAAGAAAGATGTTTTCTTCATCAGGAGCTGCCTTCTCCTCACACCTTTTTGCCTTCTCTTCCCCTGAGTAATAAGGCATCCTACTGCAGCAAGCAGTGCTTTCATTCCCGTGTCCTTTGCCATACCCAGCTCTGCACAGAGTAATTGCAAATTGTTGTCAGGATGACAGGAATGTGCCTGCATCCAGCTAATAGGGAAGGAGTCACTGAACTGTAGGGGAAAGAGAAGCAAAATGCTGTGCCTGGGGAGAACCCTCTCCTGTGCCCTTTGTGCGGGGTGTTTTGCCTGGGTACAGGATAGCCTAGCACTATCACCTCCATTCTATGCCTAGGAAGGAGCTACCAGCAAAGCTGACAGTTAAGTGGGGAAAAATGGAGTACATCTGTGAATTCCTCTGAAGATGACCTTTTCTGTTAACAGATTTGTTGGAAGATTTGTAGAGGGAGTTGGGACACCAAGTCTTGGAAGAGAGAGTAAAAATGTCCTACTAACCAGATTTTTGAATCTTTGATTGGAAGATATAACTGGTCTGACAGCTAGGGCTCAATATTAACTTAAATTACTTTTAAACTTGATTATATGATGCACATGTAAATAAAGTTATGACCTGCTGTATCACAGTCATGCCAAGGGTTGGTTGTTGTTTCCATATCTGAGTGGTGAGAACTAAAGATATATCCAGCTGATGGGGCAGAAGTGCAAAAGCTTCTTTCATTTTGGGATTCCCAATCTTGAATTGAAAGCTTTTTGCATGTATAAAAGTCAATGCAATATTTGAAAATGCTCATGGATGTTAAAAATTGAATATTTCTTAGCAACGGAATCTTTCAACATTTTATTAGTTCATGTGAAAATGGATTTCCCTTGGATAATAGCAAACCAGCTAAGTCTGAGAACCTGCCTTAAAAAGTCTGAAGTACAAAAATCTTCCAATATAAGATAAATACAAGTTACACAAAATTTGACACAAGGGATAGAGCAACCAAGTCCTGTGAGGATTTAAGCATACAGAATAACGGAAATAGTTTTTACTGTTGCTTCAAATATGTAATGACCAGAAAAGCATCTCATTTCTTAGGATTTAAGATGCATGCCGCATGAAATAATGAATAATGAAAGTAAGCATTTAAATTGCTTGATTCATTGCAGGCATCGTGTCCCTGATCTCCCTGGCTGTCCTGTCCTACGAACGCTACAGCACACTCACCCTGTGCAACAAGCGCAGCGCTGACTACCAGAAGGCATTGCTGGCAGTTGGTGGTTCATGGATTTACTCCCTGGTCTGGACTGTGCCCCCTCTGATTGGTTGGAGCAGTTACGGGGTAGAAGGTGCAGGTACAAGCTGTTCAGTACGCTGGTCCTCAGAGTCAGCAAAGTCCACATCCTATATCATCTGTCTCTTCATATTCTGCTTGGTCATCCCTGTGATGGTTATGATGTACTGCTATGGTCGCCTCCTTTACACTGTTAAACAGGTAAGCTGCTGGGTGTTACTGATAGCGCAAACTCTTCTGAGATGTGTGTTGCATTTCCCCTCTATCAGATTTGGAAATATTCATGATAGAGAGCAAAACAACTCATAATGAAATTAAAAAGGCCACAGCCTCAAGAAAGGGGCAGGAGGCCTTCACCAAGCTTTGTAGTTCTCTTGAAGATCCAGTCAGAGCCACCAGATGAACATCCATATAGATACTGATTTTGTGGTTTGGAAATGCGGTATTCTAGGAAAACCAGCATATCCGGGTGAAGGTTGCATTTGCACAGAAGCCAGTACATGTTTACCTGCCTATGAATAAGTCATCCATGAAAACATTTCTTCCTGGGTTTGAATGATGATATTTTAATCATTTCTGCTTCTTAATCTGTGGACTCCTAGCTCTACTGTAATGCAATTCTACTGCAGTTTGCAGTTATCCTAAGGATCAGCTTCTCCCTGTAATTCTAGGCCACATTTAAAAGTTTCCTTAAATACTACTGCTACTACAGTGACAGTTCTCTGACTGGTTTAAGGTTCACCGCAGATATTCCAAAATGAATGTTCCAAAAGACCTTGACAGGGGTGTGGTATTGTGAAGTTTGAATACTCTTGGGACAGTAATGAAATGATTTAATGATGGATAATAAGAAAGGAATGAGTGTAGAGGTGATCTCTAAAAAGCAATTCTCTAAAATGTTCAGATTAATTAACTAAAGGTGTTAAATGGGGGGAAAAAAAAAGGGCAGTAAATCCCTGAACAGAGGCTCTCATACAGAATTAAACTGGATGTAGTTTACTTTTGATTAGTCATAAGGAATTAAGGTTGTGCATTTTACATGATTTGTCAAAACTTTCAACATGCTTAAAGCCCAAATGGGAAATCTTTTCCTGGTTGAGTACTGAGGGGAGCAGTAAAATCCCTTTGATGAATCACACATTTGTAATCCTCTTAATGCTGTGCAATAGTAATACGGAAAAAAATTTCCATCCAGTAAGCCATTAAACTGAAGTTTCAGATCATATCTGGTCCCTGGGCAGCAGTATCCTTTGCCATCACCTTAAAGAAAAGAGCAGCATCTTGGAACATGTGCTACTAAAAATATGCAGAAGATGCAACTTTATTAAACTTTTGTCTCTTCTTTCCTTCAGCCCTCACTACTTTTCCTGGCAACAGCCATCACACCACATGCAAATATTTGTATGGGTGAAGCTTTTGTGGCTTATTCTTTAGCTTCTAGTTCTAAATGTAGACTTGTGTTTATTCACTTTTTTAAATTGTTGTTTTAAATGTAGTAGTAATTGCACCAATCTGCCTAATGAGACTCAAAGTTGTGGCAAACATGCTGAGGGAACAAAGTATCATAGGAAAGATATGTGCAATCTATAGCCATTTTGTATTTAGACATGAAGGCTGGGTAGACTTGTGTTGTGGTTTAACCCAGGACAACTTGGTGGAAGACTAGGTTGATTGATTAGTTAACTGCCCAAGGGGAAAATGGGAGAAGGAATAGCATTTTCCACAATCCTGTCTTCTGTACCCTCCATGTGTTTTCCAGAGTGATCTGGAAGCCTCTGGGATGCTGAGGTTAGAGGGTTTGAGAAATTTTGTGAGTGGTGGAAGTGAAAAAGAGCTAAACTCGATCTTGCATAATCTTCTGGAAGAGTGGGGAACTAATGCATGTTAAATGCAGAGGAAGTCCAGTGAGGATTAGATCACATCTCCCCTCTAAAGTTGTTATGACTACAGGTCATAACAGCTGCCTGAGAATTTGTGAAGTGTAGAATAGCTGAAACCTAATTTTTTATACAAACCTTCTAATGCTTTCCTGGTGTTCGCAAAAGATTTTCTTCATAAGTTTCAGCAAAAACAATTTCAATCAGAAAACTCATCAGTCCTCAGCTTTCTGTGGTGTACCAGAAACTGTCTCTAGTACCATAATCCTGAAATCTTGCACTTCATAAATCTCCTGTGGCCTATGTATAAATTTATAAAGAACATATCATAATACAGTCACTGAAATACAGACTTTTTCCCCCTCTGAGGTCTTCTAACTGTTCTGTAATAAATGGGATAGATTATGAAATGCTAAAGTATGTCATGTTTCAAACTGGTGGAAGAGATGAGCGATATGCAAATAAAAATATAGTAATTCTTACATAAAACTACAAAAAGTAGATAGGATAATACAAAAAAGAGGTTACTGCGTCTGTTTTAATGCTGTTACTTTCTGGTGTGGGCAAAAAAATTCATTATCTTGCAATATTCTAACCTCATAGATTAAAGTCCTTCTCTGACCTTCTATGTTACGTATTAGAGGAAATGTGGGAGCATTGCAAACATAGTAAGCGCATTATCCCAGCTTCAACTGCTTGGTGAATTTTCTGAAATATGCATTTCATAATTTTTCAAAATGTATGTTAATTTTTATGTTAGACTACTGTAGCACGAATGGTATTGCACCCTGAGATCAAGAGTGCAGGAGTTATGCCATCATTAATAGTGCAATATAAATTAATTGCGGTGGAAGAAATATCTTAGTAGATTTGGGATAGTTAATGCAAGAATTGGCACAGTGCCTGCATTTTCTTATTGCAGGAACTCAATTATAGATCTGCTTTTCTCTTTTTCTTCTCTAAATTTAGTCAGTTGCTGTAGCATTAATAGATCCTATGAAGTCATCTGCAATCTGTGTAATAGTAAAAGGCACAAGGATTTCAGTAATATGTGTTCTGTAAAAGATTGTCTTTTCAAAGAATTACAAGTGGATAGCATCCTTGTATGACTAATGTTGACAACAAATGCCATTAAACAGTATTACAACGTGAATGCACTATCGTCTCAGAGCTCTTGCCATTTATCAAGCTTGAAGACCTTTAGGAATTGGACAGATTTTTTTCTTTAAAGGTATGGGTTTATTTTCCAGAATGGCTTTATGTGGATGGTTGAGTTTGGTTCTGCAGGTAGTCTTTGCTGTCATTCTTGTGTAATTCACTCACAGGAGGGAAATATTAGCTCTGAATAGAGAAAGCACTTCAGAGATGCTAAGCAAAATAATGTTCAAAATGGAAAGCTGAAGAAAAAAAAGTGGTTTCAGGAGTTGTTAGGGAATCTGGTAGTGCATCAGTTTTTATGACATGGAGAAATGCAGATATTTTATTAGACTTTTCTTCCCTCTGAGTGAGTCTGTGTTTTCACTCTTGTTGATCTGGTTTCTTGCCTTTAAGAAATCTGTTCTTCCATTCCTGCAGATGCATAAATTCACTTTCTTCTTTGTTTTCCTTTAAAGTGTCTGATACCTGTAAGTAGAAAGGGTCAAAGTTTGCTCCCTCACAAAATATTACTTACATATATTTTATTTGTGCACATTCTGCAGAACAATTGGAGGAAATTGAGAATGGTTTATTACTCATAGTGCAATTATTTTTTTTTTCCCAATTTTTGGCTTATGATGCTTCTCTATGACTCTACCATTGCATTCCCTCTGGAAAAATGTTCTTTATAAAGGCAGTGTCAGTTGTTTACACTTTTGAAAAGTGGGCTCCCAAATGTGGAATTATAGAGATTAGCATTGCGATCACTGTAGCACAGAAGGCACAATATGATTAAAATCCTCTGCTGTGGGGCCCAGAGAACTCATAAGCCAGCCTAATAAGAATTAGTAAAACTTGTAAAAAAGATCTCTTCCGTCTGCATTATCTCCCACTTGCATATAGAAACCTTGCCAAAGGGCAAGAAGAGTCCCAGAACATTGTTTCAGGATAATATTTCAAATTGATTTTGTGGAGCTTCTTGTCTTGGCTCATCTCATTGTCAGTCTTCCTTTGTCAAAAGCTGTGCCTGAACAAAGCTCGGCATTTCTTTATGGACTGTAGCGAGGACATTGTTAACAATAAAAAGGACCGTAAGCAGAGCACAAAGACTTCAACACATGGTGTAATACACATCTGACTTGCTGAGTGCAAAAGATCCTGTGTTAAAGTGGGCTGTATCATGGGATTCTGGAGTATATGGATGTGTGCCTTGACCTGATAGTTCTACTGTATGTGGGTTTTTCTTTTTACTTGAGAACAGCGAGGAAAAAGTAGAGATGAAAAGCACTTACTACGTTCTTTAATGTTGTTACCTGAGTTCTAGTTTGACTTCATGTTTTTGACAAAAAGAGCAAAAAAAACATTCAAGAAGTATTTTAAGACTAGCCCATATGAGGCAGAAGTTAGCCTTACCAATATGCCTAGTCCTCCACCCCATGGTGCACCTACTGATGCTTAATTCCTCATAAACTGCTAGCTTAACTTGTGACCAAAATGTAGGTTCAGGTAGTGGAATTACCAGACTATTTCTCTTTGTAGTAACTTTTGTTGTTTCTTTTGAAAAGTGCCACATGATTTCTGACTTTTGCATGTCACAGGAGAACCAGATAATCTTTTTTATCCCATGCCCTGACTTTTCTGAGTCTTGTCCACTTGTAGAGGAACAGAGACAGTTAAGGTTACCCTGTAGAGAGCTGCCTGGTCCTCTCTCTCTTACTCCTTTTCCAGACTTCAAAGTACCAAGTTTAGTGGAGGAAAAATTCTTCTGTGTCTTATGTAAAAAGTATTGGCCAGAGTGAAATTGCGACTCGATTATAAAACTGAAGAAACTAATTTTGAATTCTGTATGATGAGATTTTGACTCTAGTATTTTTTAAAAATCACTGGATATAAACAACAGTGGTGTTTTTGAAATCTCCTGTGCCTCCAAAGAAAGTCTGAGAGAAAAGAGAGAGAAGACAGAGATTTTTATGATTTACAATTCCTTAATCCTATTTTATATCTGCATTATTTGGAACATTTAAAAATATCAGTAAAAACAATTATTGCATCATCGTTCATTAAGGTACTCAGGAAAGGATTATAAAGTGGAAGGACCCCTCCTGTTTCCAGTTCTCCAGCTCATTTGGAAATGATTGCTTGTAGGAAGACAGCACATTAGGGCAGAATGCACAATGATTTTAACTGAAATGAATTTATCTTTATATAATACAAACAGTAAGATGGAAAAGTAATAATTGTTCTATCATTCTTTCATATGCTTCATATATCTAGTTATAGAGAAATTTGATTTTCTGAAACTGTATCTTTGTCACTGAAGTTATGACTTGTGTTGAGAGAATTGATAAAGCAATTATGTACCATTAACTCTTATCTTCTAAAAGCCCTAAATAAAACCAGATTTGTATCACAGGCCTTCTTTTAGAAACAAAGCCCAAAATTATTTATTGAAACAAAGAAGTCCTAAGCAATGTAATTCAGGTGAAGATGATGGAGACCTGATCCTTTGGTTCCTGTAGCTCATCCCTTTCAAATGTGATTAAATCCTTTGTGATTTTACTTAGTTTTAAGTATGCTTGATCCTAACCGTGAATGTGCTCAGACAGACAGCTAGACTCATTAGGCAACCATATCTTTTTCTTTTTTTTTCTTCTTTTTTTTTTCCTCCCTTTGGACCTTTATGTATACTTTCTCTCCCAACTTCTGGTTGTGCAGAGGAAGAATGATAAATAACTTTGCCTTTCCATTTTAAACCTTGCCATAAAGATATAATAATTGTGTCATTGTTATTTAGTGCCAGGTCATAATATAAAATACAAGTATAACATAACTTTTGAAACAAAATCTGTAGCATTTTAACACTGAATTTTGGCATTCATTTAGCGAGGACTTTACAAATACTTGCTTGCACTTTCATAAGCAGCGCTTTTGTGTGCTATATTAATACCAGTTCTTACCGAAGAAGGCTGTCCCGATGGCATAATTTTCAATGTCTTCTGTAACAGTGGAGAAAAATGTGAAATCCTGAGAAATAAAGGGGATAGCTAACATTTTTATTTTGTGTATAGCTGCAAGGTTTGTAAGTTCGCTGTGTCAGCTTTTAAGAGAGTGAAGGTATGGCGAGTCAGTCCAATGTAAAAGTCCAGTGTTTAGAGACTTCAGCTGCTGTCAGGTCTTGTGTAGGCACATGTCTCAGTCATGGGTGACAGGTATGCTCACTCAGAGTTGTTCTTTGTATTGACTGACTGTTGAAACATGTGACTGGGTTAGTAATTTTTTGAGGTCTGAGCATGCTGGAAGGGAAACAGACAGAAAAGATTATGATGTTCTTTCCCTTATGCTTGCATAAACGTAAATCATTAGTTAATTGTTTGTATTTTGCAGAGAAGCAGTGATACAATGTTGGCGTAAATTGTGCACTGTACAAATTCATTGTAAATCAAGTTAATGGCTGGTCAGAAAATAGGATTTCATTGGGCTTGATATTTTTTCATTCTGTAGATAAACTAGGGAGGAAATAAGCCTGTTACAATCTTTAATAACAAGCTAATAGAAGTTTAAGTTCTGATGCATTAATCTCTAGATGCATTATGCCCATAAAGAATGGGCTGTGGTCTCATGAGTTTTTCATTTACAGTAAATGGTGTACATCAATACCAAGCACTCACAATGCCTCTGTTTTTTCCCGGTAGGCAAAAGTATAAGATTTTTTGTTTGGTCACCAGTTGTAAAACTGGAAAGGTAAAATGTGCGGAAGGATGTTCTGCAGGGTAAAGAATATGTTTTCATGCATTTATGCTCCAGCACTGAGAACTGAGCCACACTTACTCTCCTGTAGTTTAACTCCACTTAAGAAACCAACTTGTGACCTCAAGCAGAATCTCTGGCAGAAGATTTGAAGCAAAGTAAATTGTCCTACATGTAGGAATATGTCTTTGACCCTCACATTAACTGTGCCATTGTGTGAGAGTCTTTATGCCACTCACCAGCCATTGCTGTCTGTGTGAGAAATCAAAGCCTTGGTTTACTGCACATAAACCACAATGTATATAGCAAAGATTTCAGTCACAATCCAAACTGTAGTTCTACTTTCTCCTGGTGGAGAAGAGCGGGTCATGAATGATGTTTGCTGTGACTTTTTCTACCCTTATTCCACTTCCACATTAGTCCCATGTAACTGTAACCATTCATTAGTTCTTTGATTTAGTCTGCCTTCCACTGTTGAGCATCCTGAGAGGTTAAGGTACAGTGCCTGAGGCAGGGGTAGAGAGGAAGAATTTTATCTAAGAATTTAATCATATCGTGAAGAACAATGGCATGCCAGTATGACGTGACAAATACACATGCTACAGAGATATAAAAGGATGCAAATGATGATTATGCACTTACAAACTGAAAATCAAAAGCATGTATAAGAAGAAAGGTAAAAATCTAAACCAAACATTGTTTCAAAGTTTCTAATCAATTGTTTCATTATTTTCAAATCCTACTGGCTAGGCAGGATTTTTTTGCTAGCTCAGTTGAATAACTTCCATATCTGCATGAGAACTTCTGCATAAAAGTGAATTCAAGGTTTATGACCAGGGGAATTGAGTTGAGCTCTCAGGCTTTTATTATCTTAATAATAAAAATGTGTTAAACTGTATGAAGTTACAAGATTGATCTTACTTTTTTTACCTCAGTTAAGGTAAAAAATAGATTCCCTAGCTACTTTGCTCTAAAGCTATTTTATCCATAAACAAAAGGTGGGAAAGCCCAGTTCATCTCTGTCTTATATCTCAAATTTTGTCTGGTCCTGTAGCTTCAGCTTAACCTGACTGAAGCTAAGGTGGCCTCACCTACTTGTAATACTCATTTTGCTTAACAGCTACTTGTACTTTAATATTTTTATGACCTACTCTATCCTATTTTTTTTATGATGAATATTGTACCCTGCTAAAGAGTTAGACTTAAATGGCACTTGTATGCTTTCTTTATGAAACCTGCATTTATTTTCATTGGAGGCAAACCTATGTGTAATATAAATATAACTGATTAAATGAGAATAAGTACAAAATTTTGGTAGTGATGCAAGATTGTTGTCTTTACAGTATGTACTTTAATACTTAACATTTCTGGAGGGGGGGCAGGTTACTCTTTCAAATCACACACCTCTAGAAGCAGAATGATGGGGTTTTTTTGTGGTTGTGTGCTTGTGTGACTCTGCACACAGGAGCATGCAGGTGAGTCTGCGTACTCAGTACTCACACATTTCTACATGGTCAAGGACCTTCCTTGGCCTTGAAGCTGATGGTACATGCTCCCTACATCCATACTACACAGATGCTCAGTTTGGCCTCAAGCATTCCCTAGACCTTATGTAGTGCAGCTGTGGTGTTCAAATATAGTAGTCTATATTTTCTTTATTTGCCCATATCAGAGTGTCTAAAATGAGATGAGGGCTGATTTCCAGTTCAGTGGAGTTGTGAGCTCTTCTAGTGTGGAGTTAAGAGTTGATATGCTATACCCTGATGTATATAGCAGAGGTGAGATATGCATGTGACTTCTTTGCCTCAGTCTTCACTGGCAAATGCTGTGACAGCACCACCCAAGTCTTGGAAGGCAAATGCACGGTCTGTGAGAATGAAGACCTTAGGCCCACTGTAGGAGAGGATCAGGCTTGAGATGGTCTTAAGAACCTGAATGTGCACAAGTCCATGAGACCTGATGAAGTCCATCTGCGGGTCCTGAAGGAGCTGGTGAATGAAGTTGCTAAGCCACTGTCCATCGTATTTGAGAAATCATGGCAGTTAGGTGAAGTTCCCTATGACTGGAAAAAGAGAGATTTAAGCCCCACTTTCAAGAAGAGGAAAATGGATGACGCAGGGAACTACAGACCAGTCAGTCTCACCTCTGTGCCTGGCAAAATCTTGGAGCAGATTCTC
>WYDI02030135.1:0-28129 GCA_009867235.2 Psittacus erithacus
AAAACCCCTATTATTTTTTGAGCTGCATATGGGAATAGGAAATACAAACAAATATGTTTCAATCCATAAATAGGTAGCTCAAGAACTGAAAACATACAAATGATGACAGAATGTCAGTGTCTAATGTAAAGAATCTATCATGTATGAATGTTCAAGTTACACAGACACATATGTTCTGGCTCGTGTGCTCTTCAACCTGTGAACGTGGGTATGGGTACTGCGCAAAAATGAAGCATCTTTCAGCTCAGAAAGCAAACCCTGCACACTAATAGGAATGCACGTATGTTTGTAATTCATCTCATGGAATTGTACAGATACATTTTAAACCACTGCATAGCTGGACCATCAAAACACCGTCCTATGGGAGAACTTTCTGACAAATATGAACATATAATTAGGTCAGAGCAATCCCTATCCAAAAGCTTGAGAGCATCAGCTAAAAAAAAAAAAAAAAAGAGAAAAACACATTATAATTTGTTCTTGAGCAGGACAAAAGCCTGTATTATGCCTCACATTTTTACACATTAAGCATATTGCCCTAGTGGGGCAAACAAACCTGTCAAAACTTGCCAGCTTTCTTAGCTATACCTCAGTTTCAGAGTGGTGAACACAGAAATCACATCATTTAAATAAATGCCATGTTACATGACAGCTTTTTTTATGCTACATGATAATCTGAGAAGCATGGGTTGTCAGTGGAGGCAGAAATGGGCCCAAGGCACTTCTATTTCACTTGAGCATCAGTAAGGCTGAAAAGAGAAGGAGCGAGCATTAGGTCACTACAGAGCAGTTCCGAAGGAGCTTTTTCTTCTGGGAGAATTTATATTTAGTTTCATAAATAAAATCAGTCCATCGGAATGAAAGAGACAGCCTTCCCCAGAAACATTACTAAAAATAAGTTAATGCATACATATATTTCTCCTTAAAAAGAAAAAATTGCAGTTAACTGGATACTAGCTGGCCATTGCTGAGGCAGTTACGCCACAGACGTTCTACAGCACTGCCTTTAAACATTCAAATTACACCTAGAAATTTTAATTTTTCATCCTTTTAACTCTGAATTCAGCTGCAGAACTTTCACAATTACCTTTTTCCTCACATGCTGTATTTGTAAATTCTGTGTTACCTTTAATTAAGTTCTCCCCAGACTACTTCCTTATTTTTGAAGAATGAAACATGCTTGCTAAATGAATTTTCTCAGGGTTTTGCAGGTTTTAAATCTATTAGAAGATGTCACTGCAGTGAAGGCTGAAATTTGTTCTAGTCTCAATGGAAAATATTCTGCTTTTAAAATGTTAGGTAAAAACAGAGCAACTCCACTGTTTTCACTGAAATTCTTTAAGTGTTACGCCAATCTAGAAAGAGAATTTGGCCCAAAATGAAGTAGTTTAGTGTTCCCCTGCCTTAGCTGCAAGTACTTTCTTAGATAACTAAATACCCCAAACCACGATCTCTGTAGTATCACTTGATCAGTTTAAAAGTATTCCCTAACCATTGCTGTAAGGTCAGTCTACCACCTTTCAAAATAATATCGCATACATTTTAATGTACATAATGCAACCCCTGAATTTATACAATTAACAACTACATAATGAATTAATTTGGCATTTGGACACAGTTATTATAACAGCAGTTTTGACAGTTTCCAGCAAGAGCTCTTGAATAGTATGCTTGCGTAACAAGCGCTTAAAGTATGGCAGTAGCATATAGGCACTCATAAAGGTAACAAACAGGCTTAACAGTGCATATACTGTCATTTAAAGTGAACCCCAATGCTATAAAACCAGGCTGCTTGACAAACCCAAAATAACTAACCTAGCAGACAAATTAAAAATCTCCAGCCTCTATCTCTGCAGAACCACGTCAAACTCCTACCATTGCCTGTCACTCTCAGTTACTTTGCTTCAAAGTTTTATTTCTGTAGTATTAAACTGCTGAATCATTCAGTTTTAAGCTATTTCAACCTGAGAACCAAACACATTGATCTTCTTTATAGGAGCAGTAAAACATTCTAAAATTAATTAAACTTTAGCTGGTACACATAGCCAAGTTCAACTTGTGATCTTTTAAACCTCATTTGAATTCTCATATTGTCAAGATAATCAGCAAAGTATGAGTTAGAATAAAAATGTAAAAAGAGGTTTCCTGCTCTGAGGAGTTTCCAGACTGGAAAGTGAGGTTGGTAAGCAAGCAAACAGATATGTGTAAACAAAAATGCGCCCAGTCTGCTGATATAATCAAGTTATGAAAAGTTACAAAGAAAGGCAAGAAGCAGAGAGTGCTTTAAAAACCAGACAGATATGCAGGCAAAACCACTGGATAGCCTACAGAGAACTGTAACTTAAAAATGTGAAAAAAAATTGGAAAATGCTTGTTACTTGCTCCTTTTAGAAGCATTACAGCGTAAAATGTATACTTAATGGCTATTCAGACATAGTGCCTACTTTTTGCTGTCTTTTCCTCAAGGAACTTCCCTTTTCTTAATGGAAACAAAATTAACTTCTGTAACTCTCAGTTTGCCAAATTCATATTTGTACCAAACTTTGCTGCTTACTGTCTTTCCCCCCAGCCTTCCTGTTTGCCTGTTGATTCCTACTGATAGAGAAATGACTGAGGTATCTACTGGAGACCCTGAGGCTGATTGCAGCCAACAATCCCAGTGCAGTTTGGATTTTTATGTCAAAAAAAATGTAGAAGGCTTCATTCTTTTTCCATATCCATACAAATCTGACCTGATAGCTGCTACTCGGTGGCAGCAGAGGTAGGAGCAGAGGGTGCCAGGAAGGAGCAAAGCTGCTTGGGAGCAGACTAATGTTTGGAGCAGGCTTTTCAGCTGAATGCACTTGTCAAACTTGACCTTTCAGCCTGTACTGTTTTACTCATCCAGACTCTTATTTCCTTTTTCTGATTTTATTCTTAAATACCTGTACCTTTTGCAAATTCAGGCTGAAATCAGAAGAATGGTACTCTCCTCCTGCAGCTCCAGCCTTTTACGAGTAGGCCTCCAGTTCCCTGTTAACCAAATGCAGGGAATCCAGCAGTGCTCCAGTTTCCAAGGAAAGGAGAGCTGGCACCCCCCACCAGTTCATCTGGTTCCAGCGAAGGGTGTGCTCCAACTCCAGCCTATCCCTAGCAGTTTGGTTTGGTTTAAAGAACCAAAACTTGTTTCTCTTTATCATAAATTTCCAACATATTTTGATTTCTGTATTAATTTCCCTAAGCCATTTGAGATCACAGCTTCACATGCTCTCATCTTCTAGACCAATGCAGCAATTACTTCAGAAACCAACACAATACCTAGACAGTATAAATATCTACTACACTTTGCTTTGTTTCTCCAAATGTGTTTTGGTTGCATACACAAAGAACACTTCATGGTTTTTGTATTCTACTTTTCACAACAAAACAACTGTGCCTTGATTTTGGAAACGTTTAAGCTGTCTAGTTAGGCAGGAAATCCCAAAACAATCTTTTATTTTTTTAATATTTGATTTTAGCCAGATATAAAAAAATGCAGTGCAAAAGCAGACACTTACATTCCATGATGCACCAAAGATTAGAAGAAAATTGCATGTTTAGCACTCTAACTCTAGTGTTTAACTGCTCACAAATGGATTTTCATAATTTTGTAGTGATTTACAATGTGAAATAAGTACTGCAATCTGACCCACCACAATTGCATGATTTTTTACCAACTTGCTGTTAATAAATAATTCAAGTATTAGGTTATTAAATTTTTTACAATTAAGCTACTGAGAAAGCTGTTTATTGCCTTCCGTTATACCCTCTGTTAATAAGATCTTTGTTGCAGATGTTCATGTATGCTGCATTGATGTTTAATGGTGCATGATGCTCTAGGTGGTTCCCATAACCTTGCTTTGTCTACTATGAGCTGACTCAATTGATATGATAATAGAGAAAAGAGGTCTGAAACAAGCTGGGCTGTACTGGCACAATTTGCATAACCTTTAAATTTGCCATCATTTGATAGCCAACTGCTCCTACAAATTCTTATTCAGTTGTCATCAACAACAATATACTGTACCAACAGCATTCTGCAATTGGGACAGGTGGGGCGGAAAGAGAGGGCATGCATAGTTTATTGCACTTGTTCATGCTATCAGGAAATGTACTTATTATCAAATTTATAAAGCCAACAATTTGGAATAGAGTTCTGCAGTTTCATTTGTGGTCAATTGCTGTTAGCTACAATGCATGGCCCGGCATCTTTTCAGGTTCACAGTACAATATCACAGTGTCGGATTACAAGGGGCATAAATATTTGGTTCCATAGACCCCTCTCTGATTTAGTTTTGACTGCTAATCACTGGGGCAAGCAGAGGAATTGGAACAGATTAGGAGGGCGGTGGGGGGCACAGGGTAGCAGACTACAGAAAATAAAATCAATATAAGCAGCCTCCCAAACTTTAAATCTGGTTTCAGATTACACTATGTATTCTTTTTAAAGAAACATTAATATTATATAGTTCAGTAGGTATAGCCAAAGCATAGCAATATAAAAACAGTTCATGTTTACTGTATTCATTAAATCTGCTGTCTGTATATACTCTAAGTCAGGTCTGCTTACTTTACTGACTTTGTTATTCATAACAAAGCAAACAGCTATGGTCAAAGTAAGCTGAAGCCTACTTTCATTCAAATGGGATCAACTACATAAACATTATTTTCGTGGTATCCAGAGGTTTATATTAAACTCCCACTTCATATTCCATATTACGTGCAGGTGTGTCAAGGTCACTGGAGTACAAGTAATGTGCATAGCCTACTTTTCATATATGGCATTAAAACAATTTCTACTTTGCTTTATCTGTGAAATTTACTGTGGAAATCACTGAGCCAAATTTCATAATTCCTACTTTTAAACAATTAACAATTTTCAAGAACTCCAATTAAGAACTCCACCCCCCGTGTTAACTGAAGATTTTTTGTCATCTTACACAAATTGAATCCTAAATCCCAAAGTCAGGCAAAGAAGGACCCATTCAAACTCTTCCTTTGCCCACTTTTTCCACTAGCCAGGATCCACCCTAGCCTTTATCCCTCCTAGAGCTAAGGATTTGTTTTCCATTCAGCCACCTACTTCATACAACTTCTATTGCCTGCAACTGGATGCTGCAGCAGAGAAACTTCTAATCAAAGGGCCGGTTCCTGCAATTAATTTTCATCCAAGGTCACCACACATACCCACATATCCACATTTTACTCTCCTGCCATTCTGTGCAATTATTTTACAGTGGCTACTTGAGCAGGTGAGATTAGAGGCTTGAAAACGTTAAGTTCCATCATCTATGGCAAAGCATGACACAGATAGCTACAATTTAAACTTTTCTACAATGTTCATTCAACTGTAATCACAAGATGGGAAATAAAATCTCTAAATTAAAGATGATAGGCTACCAGAGTCTGTAGGGCACCTTCTGAGTAGGGATTCTGCTGTTCAAACTCCTCTGTGATGATTTGTTATGAACTGCTGCCTAATAAAAAAAGGCTAAGACTGCCAAAATAATGGAAAAAAAGATCTTCTACAGGAGGTATTCTGCCTAGGTGCCCGTGGTCAAAGGGTGCAGTTCTTTAATGCACCTCATTTGTAACAGACAACAAAGAAGACACCTTGGGGTAAAACATGTTATCAAATCTTCCAGCATATCTAAAGTTCACTTTTTGTATAAGCTCTAGGTAGGCTACAAAAATTGAACTGGAGATTGCAGACAAGGTACAACACACAAAAAGACACATGGATCAGTATAAACCATTAATATTCATGAATGTTTTAAGTTCTCTATGGCCATAATTGATATCCAATGAAGTCAATGAGATCTTTCCATTGATTTCAAAAGATGCTGGGTTAAGCTTCAGAGACAATAATATCATATTCTCTGCAAGCACTCCAGCTGGTAGCACACACTTTGATAAGTTGCTACTTATCCAGAATTTCAGCAGTGAACAAAAGATGCATTACCTTATTTCAAACTGATTTTGCAAAATGAGCAACATACCATTAAAAATCTTAATATGGAGCATTTAATATCTTTAATTGAAGAGTAGTCAAGGCCACAGTAGTCATTTGGGATGTTAACACCAATATGAGATCCATAAATAAGAACAATCCTTTTTAATTGAAGAAGAAAATGAAAAGAAGAAAAAGAAAAAGAAGCTTTAATGTGCATTCCTCCCAAAAGGTTAAGATTTTGGTTTGTTTTAACTTTGAGCCTCTAGAAAGCTGTTCCTCAAACTCTTATGTCTCCTAACACATCTATGCCCATCCAATAGATTTAATCACTGATAAGTAGAGTTTTAAGTTCAAACTGGCCTTGACCTTCGGCAGTATGACATTATCTGAAAACCATTAATGGTCTGAAACTAAAGGAAAAGCTCATTAATAAAAGCAAAACCGTACAAAGGTACAAAGCCAAAAAAAAAAAAAAAAAAGGAAAAGAAAAAAAAGGAAGTTTTATTAAAAGTATTGATCATGACCGAGGGCAATACAGACATTGATCTCCCCACATCTCCACAGGAAAAAAAAAGTTAAGCCAACAAATTATTGATCTATTATGGAACCTGCTGAACATGCCATATATTTCTTACAATGAAAAAAGAAAAACCATACCAAATCAGCGTAAAGAGAAAATACTTCCTAAAAATTATTGGTAAAAAAATTACTCTTTGAATAATTTCATGAAATAGCCACCTTCTTAGTATGACTTGAACGTAAGTGTCGGGAGGTGAGAAGCCTATGCACTGTAAACCTTTAAAGCATGGGTTTCAGATTTCAGATCATCAAAGCACATGCTTTTAAGGAGAAATGGGTAGCATCCACTACTGAATATTGCAGCAACACAGAATGCAAGTACAGAAAAGGACAATGCTGACCTTTAAACACAAATTTAATCAAAAGTTTACAGGATAATTATTTTATATGAAACAATACCAGAGTTTGGGATTTTCTTCAGTTTGTTCAAAAGTCAAAAAGACATATTTAAACTGATATAACACAGTAGCTGCAAAAACAGTCGCTGAAAAGCTTAAAATCACCAGGGTTTCATGTTTGGTGTGCATAGGGAGGGTAGGTACCATTTTAATAATCTTGACAAAGTTGCATCGATTACATGCGCACGTGAAAAGCACAAATTAAATCTGGGTGCTGTCAGTAGTTCCAGTGCTTCCCAATTACTGAATGACTGATTCTTTTTAATAGAGTTCCATGATAGAATTGGTGGTTTTCAGCACATGAGATGTCAAAGAGATCAGTTCCCTTGTGATAGTATATTCATGGCTCTGTGCTGTTGCTCTCTGCTCTTTGCTTTGAGGACATAATTCTACAATGCTGCCAGCTGATCCTGGAGCAACTTTCACTCCAACTTTGGAACTACAGTCTTTGTTGCTAGATGGATCATGTTTTATGTCTCTGAGTAAGGCTCCAGAGCAACTTCAGCTGCCATGGTTTGCAGATGCTATAAACTCATCCTTGTCTCCTTCTACTGCAAATGCTGCATTCTGTCCTCCCATGCTGGCACTAGTACTCATCTTAACCTTGTAATGAGATGTAGTTTTTTCTGTATGAACCACCTCACAACTTATTCAGTTCACCAGTAAAATGATGCCAGTTTTAAAGTATTACAGCCATGTATACAGGAGACAACAGAAATTAATGATAAAGTAATTCTATGTGGATGCTCTAATTGAGGAATAATATCAAAGGGAAGGCCTTATTTCTCAAAAACCTAAAACAAACAAAAAAATTCAGCTGCAGTGTACTAAGGTACTTTATTTCCTGAACAGGAGTGTCCATTTTGGATTTAACGGCACCTGAATCAGTATCTTACTATAAATTCATTCAGCCTTGCTCTTCAGAGTCAGGTAAGAAAGACTTTAAGCCATTTAAGAGGTGGCCTTACTGAAATCCCCATGCCTACGTCCGCTCTTGATGTTAACTGTGCATACCTGTTATGGGTAGCACCTCCAGGCTATGCATACCCTTTCTGAGGGGAGCTATTTAGTGCAGCGTGTGCCACCTTCTAGTGATACATTTAGATTCACGACAATGTAAAAAAGGTGCACATACAAAAACAAAAAATCAGTTCTAGCTTTAAATACACACTGATGGGCTCTAAACCACACATTACCACACCATAAAGAACATTTGAAGCTTCAACAGATAATTCTATGAAAATGTCAGATCAATCATCAGTGGCAGCCAGAAAAACAAACACAATGTCAGTAATTATTAAAAGAGGAATACAGAACAAAGAAAACAACAAAATTAAACCACTTTGTAAACTTCTCAGGCACAAACAGTATAGCAGACCTAAAGAAGGTGCAGTGAAGAGTGGTCCAGGGTGTGAGAATTATGGATCAAACAAAGAGCAAATATCTGAATAGTAAAAGAGTCTGATAAAAACACTGGTGAAAGGAAGGCAAGCAAGAGCTCTGCAAAATCAAGAGTAACAAGACACTGTATATGGAATGATGACGGACTGGCTGTGCAATACAAGCAGCTGGAGATAGCCAGTAACATTCTTGAGTGCTTGAATCCAAACAAATAAGGGGATGGTATTTATTTTCTTTACATAATACAGTCTGTGATGCTTATTATCACAAGACATTATGTATGGTAAACTCCTGTTTTGGAGTATTAAGCATGAAGACAACTTCTCTAGTTCAGAAATTGCCAAACTACAGGTTGTTGGAAGCTAGGAGAGCGTAACAGATTTGTTCTGGCTTTCTCTTCTTTTACAAGCACCTACTACTGTTGCAGATACCAGTTCAGACAGACCTTTGATCTGCCTCTGCCCTGTTCCCACTCTCTCACCCCATATTGCCTCTCCAACATCATGTAATTTCTATGACCTAAGCAGTGGATTTGTATATTAACAGCTATGCCTCCAAGAATCTTTTTTAGAATTATGGTACAAAATCTGACTTCCTAAATCTATGTACTTGTATCTGAGAAACAAATAGAGAAATTCTTCTGTGTAAGAGGAAATACTTCCTAGTATTTCTAGTGATTATATATAAAGAGGGTGTTTTCCAGCTTCACTCTCATTTCCTGGGCTAAACTTCAACACATTAGACTAGAAAAGACATCTTTTTCTTAAATCAATATAAATTACTGAAACACACACACATTACATATATACATATAGCTATTTACATATATACATATGCATTCTTTGAGATGCAACAGTTGATGCACTTTTAAGCCCAGTCAAGATACCAGTATCCAGGAACGTAGGTTTTATTAATGTGTTTCAGCTGTCTAATAAAATGCTCAGACCTCCTCTCCCGCACAGCATGAAAGGTCTCAGTTACAAAAAGGTATTACTAGCTTTGCTATTCATTAATCCCTATCAACAAATGTTCATTATTAATTTAGGTTTTGTGGTTTCCTAAGTCACAACTAAACTAAAAAGAATTCTGTTGGGCTTTCTGGCTCATTTGTTATGCCATGAGCAGACTAAAACTTTCTTTTCTTAAATCCGTTTTTGTTTTTTAAACTTTTCTTTCTATTCGTGAATATAAATGGATAGGAAAGAGTGAAAGTGCGTAAAGCTGTGAAAAAGAGAGCACACTAATATAACCCAACCACTGTTTCTCCAGATCCAAGAAGGATCAGGAGGCTGCTGGATAAAAAGAGTTAGTCAAGGTTTTCCTCTCTGGAAGGCTAAGCATGAAAGCTGTAAGTAAGGAAAAGATAATGCTTTTTCTTGCTTCTTAGAGGATAACACACAATACTCAGAAACTTACAGAAAGTGGAGCTGCAAACAGGCCCACCATAAAATGTCAGCAGTGTCAATAGTAATAAATACTTCTATGTTTTATAGACAGGCTTACAAGGTAACATGCTGGTCTATGACTGCAGCACAGGCTGACTTTTGTTTGGAGTAAGTTGTATGCTTGAACATCAGTCCTTTTAATTCTCCCCAAAAAAGCATGCAGCATCATGCCATTGATTTAAGACTGACTCTTAAAATCTCTCTAGTTTCCACAGTTTTGACAAAGTTTCTAAAACAAAGTTTATAAACTCTCCTAAAATATTCAAGATCTTACCTATCCTTACACAGTAAAAGAAGCTTCATCATTCATAAAAATGTACTTCTACTTGTTGCTTTTTTCATTTAGATCAGGTTTTGGTTTTATCCAAACTTACAAACTTTGAATTTATGAACATAACTGCAGATATTAGCTTAAGAATGGCTGCACTGGGTGACACCAACATCCATTTAGCTCAGTATCCTTTTTCAGATAACAGGTAGAGACAAATGCCTAGCATTACTCCAACATCAAAAGCTTAGCAGGCAGGCTCTAAAATTTGGTAACGCTGCAAGTTTTATTTTGACATATTTATTTAGCTACACTGCACATGCTGTTTAATTTATGGAACAGATTCAATAACAGTAATAACAAGTAGAAATTCACAAATACTATTTCAGTGGTACTATGTGGTAGGTGCGCTAAGCAATTTTTAACATGGACCTTTCTCATTTTACCACATTTGCCAGCGCTGCTGAAACACATCGAGTAATGCGTCTCAAACCTGAAGAAGATGTAAGTGCTTAGTAAGCCCTAACTGAGGTAGCTTTAATGCTTGAATCCTTAAAAAATCTGTTTTTACTGCCATATTGTAACAAATGAGGTTATTACAAATGTGCCCCTAACAGAGGTGGTCTTGCAAACACTGGAGGGAAAAAGAATGGAAAATTCCATGTTCATGTCTGAACAAGCCAGATTTCATCATTCATAACTTGAAAAATGCTGAAGTGATTTTCTTTAAATTTGGATTGTTTTTCTTTCCCCTATTACAGCCACAAAACAAGCCAAGTTTAAAGTTTGTAGCTTCAGCTGTTTTTTAATTATGCAAATATTTCAATATAAAAGTATGTTTTTCCATTGCAGAACTGATTTTGCTCAGACTTTCCAAAGATTTCCCTTTGGGCCAAGACCAGTCATAAAATGTATCTGACTAAAAGTAATTTGTTTAAAAATGCTATGAACAACTCTGTAAAAGGGATAGCTTTCACAGCATTTGATTTTGACAAATGTTATAGCACACATATAGATATGACATATATGTTCTTGCCAGAGCTTGTGATTTTTGGTACATTACTTAAAAGTTCCAACTGCTGAAATCAAGAGACTGCATGTATTCATTAACTCCCCTTGCTTTCCCCACATACGTATTTTTGTGGTCACAGAAAGAAGTACTGAAATGTGAAATGAATGTATCCCATAAGCTCAGGAACCCTCAGTCAGATCCGGAATCTCAGGCCTGGGAAGAGGGATATAATGGAACATGGCTGTGGTAGTGAGACCAGAGTCTTGATAGCCAAGTAATTCCCAGTATGTATGAACACCATCCGCAAAAATAATTAACCCAATAGAGTTTCTCAAATAAACTTTTCCAGTAAGGAAGTCCACAGATCCTATCTTCAGTTACCAGTACCTCTTCCAAAGCCTACTTCTCCCTCTGTAATGAGAAGTTTCATCACAGGTGTCTCTTACAGGCTACTTTTGTTCAAGACAGTTTTAGCAAAATTCAGCCACGTTGAGGACCAACGCTAGAGAAAACAACATTTTAGTTAATGATAATCCTCAGGGTCACTGAGAAGGCCCAATGTCTTCAGGCTTTTCAGTAAAAATATATCATTTGACATCATAAAAAAAGGCACCTCAGGTTGCCCAGAGAGGTGACAGATGTCCCATCCCTGGAAACATGCAAGGACAGACTGGAAAAAGCCTTGAGCAACCTGGTCTAGTGGAAGGTGTCCCCACTTACTGCAGGAGGGTTGCACTAGATGGCCTTTAAAGGTCCTTTCCAACTCAAACCATTCTACGATTCTATGACATGAAGGGGAAAACTTCAGACCATGATCATTTGCACATGCTCTGTGGAGTCTTAGAAACTGACAATTTAGTTAACATTTCATCACACAGCGCTTGTGTGCCAATACTAAACACTTCTTTCCTTCCCTATAAAACACACTGATCACACTCAGCTTGAATTTGAGCTTGCCTCTTCCTTGTAATTATTCCTACTGACAGAGAACAGAAATGAAGAGGAGAGAAAAGGGGCCTTGGGGCTGGAGTATTGTGAAGGAGGAGATATGAACAGACAGTAGAAAGATCCAATGCATTCCATTATAAAGAGATACAAATTTTTCCTCTGAAAATATAAATAATTCAGACAGCCAAAGAATGTGGATCGAGAGATAGGAATGGTTTAGATTGGGATTGCTGATGCAGTTATTGCTTCTCTCCATTTCGATGATCGGCTCCAGTTGCATTGACCTCTAAGTTCCTTGTTAGTCCGCACCTGAATGCCTACAGCTCGCAGTCTGTTTGAGGTGAGCCAGTCGTGGTTTTGGTGGGCATTAAAACAACACTGTGTAAACTGCAGCAACTCATAAGATGACTAAACATCTTTGCAGTATGGCTGAACCATATTTTTTGAGGAATTAGATGCTTTAGTGTCTCAGTCTAAGCACTCTTCCTCACCTGCAAGAGCTGTATTCTCAAAACTGTCTGGTCAATCTTTCTTTCTTTTTGGTAAGAAACTGCAGCTTTCTGCCCTATGCTCTACTCTGCAAATACCCACTGATATTTCCACGCTCTGGAATGTCTAGGAAGCAACAACTGTTGCCATAGTATTCTCTGCATGTAATGATTAGCTGTAACTGGCCTTTATCCCACTAAAAAGTCCCCCAAAATCCACACCTAATTTCCAGCATGTATAATTAATACTGTGCCCTTTCACAAATGAGCTGGCAACCTGCAACAACCCCTTTTATCCATCTTATTTCCTCTCCTTCCAGCCACAGCTGTATCAAAGTGTATCCTTTCATTATTTCCATTACCTAATCCCCCATCCGATCTACATATAACTCATACAAAAGGTGCGCATCTCCTCTCGTTACCCAGCCCCTAACTACCTGGTCCCACTGCTGCCTGGTCCTGGACAGTATGCAGAGGATTTGATGGAGGAAACAGAGCTCTGTTAAGGATGCTCTTACAACCTCAGTATTGCCTATCTCATCTTGCCATGCATGGGCACTGGAAAGGGAAAGGAGAAGTGGGTGGGCCATCTGCCTCTGTCTCTTCACAGAATGTAGCCTGATCAAAGCAATTCACTTCTGCTCCCATGGCTCACAGCAATGCTGCTCTGTGCTGCTGCCAGAAAGCAAAGACCTTCCCATGGGGAAAATGGGAAGGGAAGGAAAAAAACCCACAAAGGCCAAATTTACCTTGGTCTTTTACTCCCACACCTGTAAGCTCCAGCCCCATCCTGTGCTCTTTCAGACATAAACTGAGACCACTGGAATAAGTGATCTGCCCAACAGCTGATGAAGGATGGTTAAAAGCAGTAGTAGACTGGAAGCGAGAGTAGAGTCCTTTGCCTGGATACTGATCCCCTCTGTCTGAGTTACTACTGACAGAAATGCCTTCCAGCTAGCAAACATGTTGTTTTCACTATTATTAACCTGGACAAAATATAAAGCAGAAGGTACCAACAAGCATATACAAGTCCACAGCTGACATTGCAAATGCTATTTTAATCCAGGCACAAACTCTCTGAGACTACACTGTTTCCTCAGAAAGGCAGGACAAGTAACTACGCACAGTTTGCTTCTCCAAAAAATGTATTCCTGTGCATTAGAAAAAGGAAATGTATTTTATACTGTAACTATTCCTAAATGCAGTAATACTTCCAAAGATCACTTAGCACTTAGAAACTTTTTACACTTTCCACTGCAGGTTTCAAAGCAGAACTAGACCTAATCAGCACTGAAATAAGTGTGTTAGCAGTACTCTATGCCATTTTGTGGTATCATCATATGTTAAAGTAAGGGACACATTTTCTTTCTTTCATTATTATTTTAACATGAGGAGATGGGAAAAAGATGATCCACACCAAAGGAAAGAAAAAGGGGGAAAACAATAACAAATTGGTATCTCTTTCAAGAACTGCCCCACAGGCCAAACATTTTTATGTTCTTAATCATTATTAAATGACTTAAAATGACACACAGAGCCTGGCGAATGATTGCATCCTGACATGAGAACGAATTACAAATGAAATGAAAGATCAAGCTGTATTAGAGGACTGCCTCTGGGAAATGAAAATCTTTAATTCTCTTTTATTATTGACATTTATTTGGCTGCCATGAATAACAACATAGCAAAGAGATTCAGCTATGCTTGTGCACTGAATAGCTTATCCCATGGCTCAAAACTGCCTTAACATTTATCATGTTTGCTTTTGTAGCTGACACCACTGCATACACTCTCTATACATCTTGCACTTATCACGCATATAAAGTGTATTCTCTAATTTAAGTTCATTTCATAGTGAACAAACAGCTAAGATTAGCAAGTGCGAGTCCTCAAATCAGCTCCCAGTTGTAAAAATATCAAAGAAGGGATTAATGGATTTGTTAACAACTCCAGTTTGAAGAATAAAATAAGTAAACAGTGAAAATTAAATAAAAGCACAGGATGGTTACATATAAGATTTAGGTTTACTACTGTTATTACTAGCTCATGTATAAAAACATTTTTATACTGCTATTTTTCAGCCAACTGTACAATACTCAAGAGGAGTGCCTCCATATGGGCCATTCACGTAATGCAACGCTTCCATCATTATTCAGTGAGATACACATACCCAACCCTCAACGACTGTTTTCGATTTCCTTCAAACCAGTTTGCAGCTAAGAAAATAGGGGAAAGAGCAAACTGTTGCAGAATCATTCAAACTGCTGCTAAGAATGATCTATATAGCACTGACATACCTACTTAGTGCCTAGCCCTGCAGCCACAGTCTGAAGCCAATTCTGATCTGGAGGCAAATATCACATGAGTAAGCACCAGTCCCTCAGGTGCAAAGCCTCCTCAACTTCACTTGATTTCCAAAGCAGGAATTCAGCCTTGACTAATAACTTACCTTGTAAAGGAAGGAACGACAAAAATGGCTTGCCACAGCACATGTTTTTAATAGCTTATTTAGTCTAGAAGCATAGGTGGACAGAATTAAAGAGACTGTCATAAGGTAGGCAGTCATGTTTATAATGCTTAAATCTGTGTGTTGTACATCATCAATTTAGACAGCACAAACTACTTGTATCCCTGCTAGAACACCTTTTTCCCACATACTCCTTTGAGAATAGAAGAGCAGACGGCTGAGAAAAGCTGAAGTGAGACTTTCTGCACAAAGCAAAAATGCCTGGAAATTCACTTAGTACTGGATTTCACTTCCTCCTCTTCACAAATGTTTAAATATACTATACTGTTGCACAGCTGTTCTCAGCAGGCATAGTGTGTTCTTGTTTGCAGCAAAGATGGCTACACAGATAAAATCTCAAGTCATAAAAACCTGAGTAAAATCAACTGGATCAAAATTTTAGATATACGTTACAAAAAAAAAAAAGAACTTAAGATGTTCAGAAATAAATTCCCAGGCATTCCTGTGAAATATTAACTTCTTAAATTCAGAATCTTAAAACAATTGTAAGTGTAACAGATGGGGATCATGGGCAAACATCAAAAGGCAAATGCTCCAACGACCATTTAACAGTTAAAATTTGTAAAGCCACAATTTGTAATTGTTTAACTAGAATATTTACTGTGAGCAACAAGGGAGATGTGAAAAATATACCTGTAGCCATTACAGTGTCATCTTTCCCCTGGGTAAAGACTACGATTCGTTGCCTTCTAGTGTTCACCTTTGGCAGGGCTTGTGTCTTGCGGGCTATCTCCTTAATATCTTCAGTCTATTAACAGGAGAGAAAGAAAATTCTTGTTACCAGTATACTAGAGCGGTGGGAGATTAGAACTTTATTAGCAGATCAAAGATTTTTTTTTTCTTATGGCTAGGTATAAAATAGACTTTATTGTCAGTAGAGGAAGATTTTTAAAAGGAGGAATATTTCATTCTCCTAAGGGTTTATGTAGCACTATGAGACCATTGTTTTTAATCTTGATAATGATAGTTCAGTTATTCCAATTGCTGCAAAACTGCAGAGCTAACAAAGGAATTACAGAGCATTTCCTAATGAGCAATTAGTGGGTTTCTTTGCTGCTGACTGGATTCTAACCTAACCTATCATAAAATTAAAAATAAAATTGGAAAGATAATACTTTGGATCAACTCTGAGCTCGATTTTCATCCAATTTAGACAGGTTTTATAGTACTATAATCCCTCTGATTTCAGCAGGATTACAAATACTGTTTCCCTCACTTCCCTACAGCAACTGATCTCAGCAAGTAAACTGATTGTACACTGCAGTGCCTTAAAAGGTGTGGAGCCCAGGTGAATATGCTCTGTGCTCACTAGCTGCTTGCATAATTGAGATGCAGGGAAGCAAAGGGTGAAAGGCATATTCAGTGAGGCACAGAACATCCTTGATTTTCTGAAGTAAGACTAAGCTGCAAAAAATTCAGGAATCTTTGCTTTAAAGGGACTGTACACCAGAGCGCATGTAGCTAGGAACAGAGACAGTGGCCAAAACCCAAACCTTTCGTTCATCCAATGTCTTTGACAGCCACAAGTTTCAAATGCTTAATTTGATTCAAGAAACTCTAAGAACACAAGTTGTCATGAGAATATTATCCTTCCTATTCTCATAGTTGCCCTATGATCTGAAACACAAGGATCTCAATTTCTGATTTACTTAATTTTCAATCTAGTCTAAATATAGGTATTCCTGTTATTTCTGTAAGCATAAAATCCTATTATAATGTCATGTTGGATGCTTTTGCTCTCAGATTTCTCTCAAGCCAGTAAATTCTTCAAATTAACTTTGGTATACGTAAACCTATTTCTTGCCATAATTTTTTTAATATATTTATTTTATATTTTTTATCATTAGGAAACATAAGACTACAATTATTCTCTGTGCTACTTACTATGTCCCATTCTACTTATATCTGTGTTAAGTAATACCATACTTTTTTTCCTCAGTCTGCTCATGCATACAAGCAACTGTAGTGAAACATAGTTGATTTGGTGAGGGCCTGGCACTGAATGTATGAAAACACAACAACACTTTCTGCAATGTTTTGTGTCCTGTTATGAATCTCAAATAATTTTTTATTATATTATATTATATTACATTATATTACATTATATTATATATCATATTGAATGGAGTTGATTTATAAAGCTGTCCAGAGTGGTTTCCAGTCATTTACCAGAGTTGCTACAATTAATACATATTATTAATAATTTTTTATGTTCCAAAATCAACATATAGTGTTATTCTGAAACCCAGGTACAATGTGTGCTATTTTGACTACAGCTGCTGATTTTAACAAGAGATGATTATTTATTATCAGTAGGTCAGTTAAACACTTCAAGAACTATAATCTGCATACCATGCAGTCCTGGTTACTTGCAGATTTTTGGTAATCTGGTTGATCTTCAAGCACTTCACCTTTCTTATGGACAAAGAATATGGCTGGCCTACATATTTACCAGGATCTATTTATGTGAAATTATCTAGCTCCTCTGCAATACCCTTAGACTCCCTTTAATTTCTCCCCCAACTCTGCCAGTGAGTTGATTTATACACATTTGCCAAGCATGAAAATAACTATTCCTTATTTATCGGTCTCTTCACCTCTTTTTAAAATTCTTGATGACTTTTCATTTCCATATACTACACTCTCATTTGTGTCATTTCTTCCTTCCTTCTGCTTAGAATGTTAATATAGCTTTCAGAAGGCAACATCTTCCACCAGAGAGGAAAGAGAAGAACCCTGGACCCTTCTGCATGGTCTGAGGACAGTGAACAGGACCATCTTACCCCTAGTTCTCAAAAGGTGAAGATACCAGAGAAAAAAATTGAAATTGCTGCTCTTCTATTCTGAAATGTCTTTTTAAGAGATTTGTGAATAGCAGATATCAGCTGGCGGCACAAGCTGTTGAATAGGAGATGGATGGAGAATTACAGCCCTCCAGCTTGGTAATATGCAGGCTTCTGAAGGTTAACCTAAATTCTGAACTATTTCGGGCCTTGATAATTAAGAGATCCATGAACTGGAAAATGCAGTAAAGCATAATGGAGATCAAAGGAAACAGAAGAGAGGTGTTTAGTTTTTGCTAACTAGGAAGTGGCTACTAGTGACTTTATTAAGCACGTTTACAGAGGAGCAAAGCAGGCACAGAAATCAAAGGGCTTGAAGATATTTGTGCAATGTATTTACATGCACTTTGAATTTTAAAAGGAAAATTAGGAAGTTATAATAGCAGAAAATGGCATGATCAAGAGATGATTTCTTCAGTTCAAAGAAGAATGAATACGAACTTCTATCAGGGAAAGAGGACCCTGAGGGAAAGGTTACTGAAGAAATATGGTAAAGGATGAAATAAAGTAGAGAGTGAAAGAAACTAAAAAGCACACATATTTTCAGCAAGAATTAAATATACAGTAAGCATGTAATAGTAGAAGGAAGGCACTAACCCCTTGGATACCTACAGTTTCATCCACATCATTTTACTTCTTGGGTTGACAACCAGAACTGAACCCTAAGTTTTATGTTAAAGTAGGATTTTGTTTTCCTAATTCCTATATAGAATAAACAGCAAGTTACCACTTTGTAAAAACAAAACCTCATAAACCTTTGTCTTGGGAATTTTGTTATTTGAAACATATTACAAACATCCAATCAAAATACACTGATAACCATTCTTTCACTTCAAGGGGAACAAAGTCCAAGGGTTCTCTAGGATAAAAATTGTGACTATTATAATGAATTACTGAGATGGCTGCAACATACAATTAGGATGAAACAGTCTTCAAACAGTGAATTTACTATTTATTTAAAAGTTTTAAAATCTTATAGAACACAAAAGTGAGAAAAAAGGAAATACTGATGCACTCCAGGAGAAGACTGCATCAAAAGTAATGTTCTACTTTTGATATTACAGATAAGTGTTGGTCCAGGAGATAAAATGAATGAAATAATGGTCTTCAAATATCATGATTGATTTTACAAAAATACCCTGCATTTCAGCAAAGTGCAATGGAAAACTAACTCTTGGTGAGGTGAAGCGTAAAAATAAAAATTCCTTTGAATGTGGTTTCTCTTACAAAGAAAAAACCCAGATTTGTGTCACGGAAGTTTTCTCCTGCCTATGACAAGATTCTATTTCTTCCAAAAAGGTGTATTTTCAGCTGAAGAGCTGAAGTTGACTTGATTGTACTTTTTTTTCCTGAAAATTGTTTCAGATGTACTTAACTCAATCCATGTTGAAAAGATGCATTTAGTCTACAGAAAGTGTTGAAATTACTCAGAGGTAGAAAAGGAGATGATTAAAAAAAAAAAGCAGCCAGTCACAACTGATTTTTTGTGCTAAAATACTTCTGATTATTTTTGTTAAAAAACCAAAATTCTTTCCAGGCTGCAATCCAAATTCAGCTACCAGCAACTTTTCATCACTCCTATGATAAATTTCTTCTTGATTTTTGCCCTGGTCACTTGAGTTCTTTCTTTCACTTTTCCATGTTTTGCCAGCTTTCTAATCTCAATATAAATCACAGAATCAATTTTACAAGCTTTTGAGAGTTCCTGAAAATGTTTCTTATTTTTAATTGAAAAGCTAAGGTTTTTTTTGTAAGGTACTTTATTAGTAGTGTGATTTGTTTGGGGTTTTTTCTTCCACAGCACAATGGGAAGACAAGATTGTGGACACTTACCAAGTTTTATACACCTCTGTCAGTAAACCTGACATGCCAGTTGTTGCCAAGCAAGGGGATAATAAGAGGTAAGATCATAATCATTGTGCACTTTACTGATACTCTGTAATCAAATGTGGCAGATTTAGGATGTTCAGACAGAACTGTGCTAAAATCTTTAAGCAAGCACTAACGGAAAGGTTAATATGATGGTAGTTAGCAGACACCAGCAAAAGCAGTTTGTCACTAGAACTGAATTTAAACCAGGCACATTCAAAGTCTTTAGCTCAAGGGGGCAATAAAAATATAGAATGGGTAGACTTAATACACCACTTCCTTTCTTTTTTATTGTCTAGCTACCAGAGGGTACCAATAATTTGTTATGCTTCATATTATATTTGGAGGCATCTGTGAAATTCATTCATTTGATAGAATAAACTCAAAGTGCATTTTTATGCTAACACTATGGATTATACAAATGAACACTGACAGTGATAAAAAGTCTTGATTTCCACAAAGCAGCCACATGAATTTGGGAAACATAAAATGAAATGGGACAGCCCACAGTTCTAATATCTAAAACACTGATGGCATTGATGTACCTGCTGGTGTACGGTTCTAAAGAAATCTAAATTGTAGAACAAAAGCTGTCAGTCTTTCCCTCTTTTTTTATATGCAGCCATTCACACACAGAAGTGGCACGTTGTTAAAGTGATGCGGTTTGAATTGCGCGGCTTCTATTATTTATGCAAAATGGATGTTGAGCAGTCAAACTCTTATCTATTCTTTTACACTGCAAACAAATCAATTAAGGTGGATCTTATTTCACTGAAAAAACATGTAAAAGGATTTATGTGTGTTCAGTTCTGCAATGTAGATTTCAGTAAGATCACTTACTATCTGCAAAATTAGCACAACCGTTGTCACATTAATTATAGTATTGAAAACCCGCCTATTTGAATTTACCATTAGAGACCAATAGATGATAGCTTTCCAGATTAAATTACATGAATTTAGCCAATGGGAGATACTATTCAAATAAATACCTCAAGAAGATGAAATCTAAAGCTCTGAAAATCACTGTAAAATCACCAGTGTTTACTTCAAGACAGTAGAGGATCATACATTTTTAGAGCACAGATGGAAAACACCAACTCGAATATGTTTTGAAACACAAATCCACACTACCCCTTCTAAAAGAAGCTGTTTGTAGAAGCACGGTTTACATTAATCAGTACCTAACAATTTTATATACCACCTTTCTAAAATTCATTTGCATAATGATAATCTGCATATGGCAGGGTTTAAGTTATTTAAGCGGTGTTATATTTCACTATTTAGTCTTGCTTCACCACTGCTTTAGCAGTGAATCCTTATGGAGTGTAATGCAGCTAATGAGGTAGCTTTTTAACTGAACAAACTGACAGGTCCCGTATCTGCAGAGGCAGCTTGAAACCGTGCCCAACCTCTCGGCTTCCCAAGAGGCTTTTCAAAATTCAATAAATAACATCTGTAGGCGATGTTGGGTGCAGACCTAGCAGAGTGCGTCATAACACTGAGCTGGCAGAACAAAGAAACCATGACGACTGCCAAGTTTCCATGGCAACCGCTGCGAGGCTTGGAGAGTATAATAGCACATCAATCATTGTCCAAAAGAACTTCATTATCAGCAAGAAAAAAACCCGTTAGGATCTGTTTAGTGTGCAATTGTGGGTTAACTCACCTCAAAGCCTTGCTCTCTAGCAAAAGTGGCAGCTTCCTGAAATAATAAAAAAAGAACAGTTAATTATAAAGTGCTAGATAATGAAGAAATAACACATTCTGAAACTCATTCAGCCAGTTCTCCTTTTACGTGATTATCTCAATATACCCATATACAGTTGTTCAATTCTGATAGCTGCACCAAAAGCTTCCCCCTCCTTCCCTCAAGCCCAACAACAGTACAATGTCAACACATTTCACAAGTTCAAATAAAGAAGGTACAGTATGTTTTTTCCAGGCGAGCCTGGAAAGTTACTTCTGGAGATAGGAGTTGGACTAGGAAACCACTACTTCAAACCCAGACAAACATCCTTCAGACATATTTTTAATTGAAATTGCGTTATATCTTCACTTATGTACAGCACTTCATGGGATACAGGTCATCAAGTCATTTTAAAAAAATCACTTGTCATCTACAGTGCATTAAAAAAAAGGATCAGAAAATGTGTTCAAGCCCTTGTGGTGGAATCAGATGAGCATTTTAAAATACTCTGATGTCTTAATCACTGCTTTAGGCAATTTAACTATGTTCTTTCCCTGAAAGAACAGAAGAAACATCATGGTATCAGAATGTCCTCATCTCTTATTTATATTAATTGGAGCAATTATAATCTGTTTTGAAATACAAGCAAGGAGACAGAATACAATAGCAATGTTTTCCCCTTACTCACTTTCTACCTTAACATTGCAAGCATTTAAGAAAACCCTCAAAGCCTTTATATTTCAACTTGCATTCTTCCAGATTATCTTTGCCAAGTGCTATTAATAGAGGGGTAAGTCTTGAGCCAAAATGGTGAGCTGATCCAACAAACCAGAAATAACTACCACACCAAACCATTTAAGTCCAGTGCTCCTATGACAGTTTTCAGTCTTGTAGAAAATCCATACTTGTGTACCTATACAATCTGCCAATTTGGGGGCAGCACAAGAATTTGAAGCGGGTACAATTGATTATAACAACAGTAAGTTGAGGTTAATAAAATGTGATAAGCTGAAATGCACAACTCCTCAGGCTGCTTCACTGCAAAAACATAAGGCTGACCGGGTTAGCCTTAGCTGATGTTGACAGAAAAACTGAATCATGGTCCTGACAATTGGGTGTGGGCAAGGTTAGCCACTTTGACAATTTACTTACAATTGAATTCCTTCTTGTACATCACACAAGCAATGACATTTGTTAGCCTGGCTGTCAAGAGGAGTATAAGGTTCAAAGATATCATGCAGTGTTTTCCTAAACCAGCATGTGATTAACAAAGCCTATGCTCGTATGAAAAAAGGAGTCTGCACGCTGCCACTCTAAAGGGATGCACTTACAATGAACTGCAACACAATCAAGAAAACCTCAAATGGGACTGTGACACAGAAAAAAACACCAAAATAAGAGAAAAAAGGGAGTGATAAGGGAGCAGAGAATAAGTAAATGGGCTAAAAATTATGTACTGTAGCCAAATTACTTCTTTAACCTCACGTTTTTGGTCATGCAGTTGAAATCGGAAGTTACACTGATCTGTCCTAAGGGGATTTCTTTAATGTCCCAGTGCAGCAGGACATTAACATCTGTGTTAAACTATTGTTTAGCCAGGAAACTGGACAGCAGTATATGAAATAAAAACTATTCAAGTTAAGTAGTGTTTCTTTATGTGGGAGATTTTGAGAGAATTCATCTTAATTTTCTGTACTGGAGCACCCATGCATAGCACATGTGGTTTGAAAGTCCTGGCCCTTCTACAAGAAAGGATAAATGATTGCACATTTGTTAAAAAGTATCTCATCTTCCGATTTTCCTGTTAGAGTGTCATCATTTAGTCTGGTCTGCTGCCTGGCTGCATGAATAATGGTAGCTAGCATACAATCATAGATTTTCCTGCAGTTGACCTCTAATCTAAGGGTGTCTGAAAGCGCCAAAGAACAACAGCAATCTTAATTTCCTTCTCCTATCAACCGAACCTCAGAAAAACTCCTGAGCAGCTTCTTTCAGCAAGGACTGTGCCTACAGCCTCCTAAGAATCAGCCTCTCTCACAATTACATCCTTTTAAGAACTAAGGCCCTTCCAGTAAAAAAGATAATAAACCTCAAAACATGTGTTTGGAGACTACAGTTTGGTGTTTGCAAAATGGTGAGAAATGTGAGGCAGGCCCTGAATACCAGGGACAGTTCAAAGTAAATTAACCAGATAAAAGTGATGAGAACCTTTTAGTATCTATTCACAATAACAGTGAGAACAGGAAACAAGCAGAACCCATCTGTGCAGCCCTAGGGCACCTCATACTGAGCTTCACATCTCTAATAAAGTAGTCAGGTTAAAATCTAAGTGGCTGTAACATGTGGAGACTGGTTACAACGGCCAGCCGGGCGTTCCCTGATGCAGGTGATAATCAGTATGATAATCACTATATTTACAGGCTTTCCATTTTATATCTGACATTGGGAATCATGAAGAAGGAAGGATTAAGGAAATAAACAACCTACATAGACGCTTCACTGCTCCCCAGAGAATGCAGCATTTTCATTCATGCGTGACATGCAACAACAGCAAGGCAAAACAGCGACTGAACAGAATTTTCTTCGGAGGCTTCATTTCACATGAGGAGTTCTTTCAGTTTTGATAAACTTTGGACATCATTCATTCAGTACTCCAACTCAGCATTTTCAGAGCTATTTTCCATTACTGCCTACAACAGAACATCTCATTTCATAAAACCCTCTCCCCCCACCTTTTTGCTCTTTTTGCCCAAGAGTACTAAACATTATTTTGTACTAAACATTATTTCATACTAAATATATTAAAAACTCTCACTCCTTTTTCTACTTTTTCTATATAATCTTTTTACTGACCACAACAGTGAATTTATTGCCGTACCACCTAAGGCAGAAATGGGATTTGTTATTAGTTATGAAACATTATTTGATTCATGCAGAAAAAAAAATGAAAGTCCCAAGTACAGTCACACTGAAAAAACCCTGTGTATAGCGTTATTTAATGGGAGTAACACAATGTCACCAAGTTAACACACACCCTCTCTTTGGACAATAGTAAGCAGTTTACACAGGAAAGCAAGATACATTAAAGAGATAACAATGAAAAAGACAACTTCCGTTAGTACTGGCCTTGCTGTTATGTTAGAATTCGCTTGCTGAAAACTATTTCCGTTTCTGCATGTATTTTGTTGCTGTTGGAGTCCCTGCATTTAGTAAATGGAGCTATAATCTACACTGAGGCTGATTTTAACAGGACTTGTTAAAATTCTGAGCCCTTTTATTACCAGCAATACAAAGTATTTGTTTACAAGTAAACAGAAACATACCCTCCAAACACAGAATCTATTAGCATCTGCATTCCTAGGAGTATTCACTAGCCCCCTGTGTTGTAAGAATTTTATGATTATAGAGTTAAGGTGCAATAATTGCACATTCAGTTTGCCATAACACACGTAAGGCACAGTACATATTAAACATTTTTGTTGGTACCAGGATTTTACGATGACTTGATCGAATTATAGCCAAAATGGTACCAACATGCATACTGGGTAAAAATTAATTCATGTAGGCCAACATAAACCTCACGCAGTTGCACTGAACAGCATTTAAAACCCTGTATTGCCAAAATTAGCTGACAAAGACTGTTTCAAAAGCCTCAAGAAGAGTATTATCTACAATACGCATTTTAACCTTTATAGTGGAGAAAAGGAGCACTGTAAACTAAATTTGCATTTCATTGCTGAAATCAACATTATCTCATAAAGAAATGATAAAACAGCAGGACAGCAATGATACCCCTGCACACTGAATGCATTTTCCGTAATTACACAAGAAAGCAAATGCAGGGGACACTGAAGCTAATCCCTCCCCTGCCATCCTTCTTGATAGAGGAAACATCTCACAGAATAACCTAATTTCACATATTACAATAGTACCCTGTGCAGTTCTCTAATTCTCTATTTTTCCTTGGGGGGGGGTGGGAAACAGAAGAAAAAAAAAAACCAATAAAACAATGCCTGGATTTGATTCACTTTTTTAAATTGGGAGATTAGTGGCAGGTTTTGAGGGAGTTCTTACTGCAATAACTGCAGACTTCCTGATTTACCCAAAATAATCCCCAAGCAAGTCCTATTCACATTTTCAGGAATATCATCCTCTTCCTCTGTGACTCAGTGAGTACAGCCCGACCCATGAATCAGTATAATCTTAAACTAGCACACACAAGTACGCCATGTACAACTGCAGAGAAAGATCCTTACAGTACAGTGCAGTGCAGAGTGCACAACGAAAATAAAGGAATAAAAAAGCAAATTTGAGTGGACTTACTCACTGAGAAACTGTAAGTGACTATGAGGATCATCCACTTAGTGTCTGCATCTGATGGAACCATTCTTGCTGGTACCAACCATGTTTGATTATAACTTGAATAGTACTTCCACCACTATGCCTTACAAGACATTTTAAACTGCTGACTCTAACTGCGAAATCTTCCAAAAATCAATCTTAAACATCTCCTTCCTTGCATACAGCTAAGAAGGATGAATTGTTAGTTTTCATCCGTTTATATTGTTTCATTGAACACATCAAAGGCTGTGATTATCTTGCTCAGATAATTCCCTTTTTCTTCGTATAATTATTTAGTACTACCCATCCCACTCATAAGTTCATCTCCAATCCTGGTATAACTTTGTGTTCTTTGTATCCTCTTTTGATTTTCTACAGATTGTCTTGTTTGCAGCAACAAAAACAGTTTCACAAATCTCCCCTAACATTAAAACCCTGTTATCTAAACGAAATGAGTGGCAACAAGGTAAACGAGCAAACAGGGATATTGGGAAGACTTTCATGCTAGTGATGCACACTGGCACCTACAACTTTATTCTACAAAAGACTGACTCATAATCAAAGCTGGTTTACATTGACAATCTTCTTTCTCAGAGACAGGTGCTGAAGATTTGTATTGGTGAAATAGACATTTTTATTCATGGTTTCCTAAAGGACAGTTTACTTGTAAAATTTTCTAAACCAAAACACAAGCCCAACAACCAACCAACCAATCATTTATGTATTATTGGTCTCACTGCACTAGAGAGACATGAAATTCTTCTGCTCTATTATAATTATGAACACTTGCAGTTCATCTTTTCTTAGGTAGGCGTATTTGTCCTTCCTGTCTACCTGCACCTTCTGTCATCTTTCCCTGTCCATAACAAAGGGTTTTCTTATAAAATTCCGCGGTTTTAGAGCTATACCCTTAGTTTTATATACTCCATAGGTACTGAGAACCTCTGATTTCAGCAGTATCTGTTGCACCCAGTAATTCTGAATATAGGCCAGTAAAAGACATCTTCTTTTGTTAAAACCTCCCTCCTTTTTTTTGTCAGGAGATAAGTCATGAAGAATGACTTATCAAGATCACCATGTGCCCTGCTTTTGGTATTTCCTTCATAAACCACTCATCACAGCGAGGGGTGATATTAAGCTGTGCTATGTTTCCCACCCTTCCAGCTCCAGCCCAGTTTACACTAAATATGATGTTGGAAATGTGGCTTAAGGCACAGACAGGACAATAGATTTTCAATGCTGCCTTTGAATTGTAACAAAGATGTCATTTCATTCAATCGCTGAGGCGAGCAGCTCGAGAGATCACCTGAGCGGGGGCAGGCTCAGCGTCCAGCCGCCTCAGCTCAGAGCAGCGAGAGCCACCGAGGGAGCCTCAAGCCCTCGACAGGACTCGCCCCGGAGCCGGCAGCTCAGCTGACGCGAGCAGCTGACTCACAGGGGACGGAGCCAGGAGAGGCGGCACCGGCCCTGACTGGGTCAAAACCCGCCCCGGGGAGCGCCAATGACCAGGGCGGGTTCGAGGCAGTTTGTGCGGGATGGGGAGCGCTCGCCTCAGGGCCAGGCCCGGTCTGGGAGCTCTGCTCTGGCTGCCCCGGCGCTGGGAGCGTCGGCACCAGACAGAGCCGATGGGAGGGGAGGCTGCAGCGCAGAGCTCGGAGAGTAGGGAGTGCCTGCACCGGTCTCCTGAGGGGAGGGTGCACAACGGGCAGGGCCGCACTCGGTGCTGCCTGGTGGAGGTCCTCCTGCAGCAGGGGCTGAGCTGCGGGACGCTGTCAATAGGCTGAAAGATGTCAGGGAAGCTGAGAAGACGCAACACTGCTTGCTCCAGGCCCAAACTGTGCAGGAGCCTCAAGCGTCCACTGTAGCCCCTGGAGGGAAGAAGGAGGCCGCTAACCCAGGAAGCTGGAAAACAGCAATAAAAAAAAAAAACAAAAACGACCAAAAAAGGAGGAAAAGGACAATTAAAAGTAAGGGGCTTCCTCCTAAATCTGTTATCCCCATCCAGAACCCTTTTGCTGTCCTACAGGGAGCTAATGAGGAAACACCCTCGCACCAGAAACAACCGGCTGATGCACTGCTGAAGAAGATCTGTACTGGTGCTGCCAGGAAAAAGCAGTGGGTTGTAGTAGTAGGGGACTCTACTTTGAAAGGAACAGAGGCACCCATCTGTCAGCCTGACCCGGTCTCAAGGGAGGTGTGTTTCCCACCAGGGGCACGGATCAGGGATGCTTCATTTAGAGCTCGGCTCAGATGCCTCTACACAAATGCTCGTAGCATGGGGAACAAACAAGAGGAATTAGAGATGTGTGCACGTTTACAGGGGTATGATATAATAGGCATCACAGAAACATG
>WYDI02030136.1:9243-28764 GCA_009867235.2 Psittacus erithacus
TTCAAGGCCAGGTTGGACAGAGCCTTGGGTGACATGGTTTAGTGTGAGGTGTCTCTGCCCATGGCAGGGGGGTTGGACCTAGATGATCTTAAGGTCCTTCCCAACCCTAACTATTCTATGAGTCTGTGATTCTACGATTCTGAGTTCTGTCAGTGGAAAGGCTATAAATATTTCAAGCATAGCCCTTGCTTTTCCTGTATAGCTGCATCTTCTTATGAAAGACACATAAATGTTCTTCATGGAAGATGGATGTAATATTGCTCATTGGAAGGGATTTGGGGCTTCTTGTATCTGGGCTGAGATTATCTAATGCCCTCCAGGAATACTTGAGAATGCCAGGACAGAGTAAGAGACATCTGTTTTGTGAATAGATAAATATAGCAGAGTTGCAATAATTTACACTGGAAAGGATCTCTGCAGGTCATCTTGTCAAATCCCACACTGAAAGCACAGCCACATTATATGAATTTATGTGAAGCCTTGTCCAGTTGAGTGTTGAGCCCTCACCAAAGATGGAAATTGCACAACTTCTTTGGGCTCCTTTTCCTCTGTCACCCCTCCCATGACATAAAACCATTTCTTTGTACTTATATATATACACTCCATCTGCAGATTGGTACAGGCTAAGTGAGGGCATTGCCTCCCTGTTAATGGACTTGCTTTTTTCTGAATTGCTTTGTGATTGCCCAGAAGTGTCAGTTTTCTGTTTTGTTTGGGTTTGTTGTTTTTTGTAGCACACCTTACACAATCAGTCTAGTCTTGAACCCAGAGTCCTAAAGAGCCTGTTTTACTGTATTAGAGACTGTTATGGAAGTACAACACTACCAGTGAACTCCAGTCCTACTACAACATTGTCACAAACACTGTTCTCGAGGAAAAATCTACGAACAGCACGTACACTGCACATTGGGCTATATACTGGGCAAAGGTTCAGCCTGATTCTTCTCACCACTTCATAGCTTGACATTTCTTTGATAATGCCCCAAACAAACCTCCCTGTCTGGAAACGGTGATGAGTGTTTGGACTGGATGTGGTTGTGCAAACACACTGATAGCTATGTACTTGTTTTACCTGGTCTTTGCTTCCTGCTCTTCATTAGAACTGCACATGAGCAGCTTTTGAGTGTGCAGCAACAGGGTCCTATCTCAGTTGCATGACCAGTACATTTCTTATGTATCTGTTCAGGATATTTGCTATTAAGAGATTTACTGATTTATTAGGAGACTGCAAATAACACCCCCTGGAGCCACTGGATGAATTTGACTTCCTTTTCATTTCTTCCCCTTCAGAGAGAATGTTGTAATATAAAGCAAAGCAACATCCTAAAGCCAAGATAAAAATCAGGATGAAATTACTGGTGAAGAAGCAATCTGTTTCACTTGTCTTTTTATACATTTCCCTCATGGATGCAAAAATGTATGCAGACAAAATATGCTTGGGGCAAAATATTCTTGTAATGCTCTCTTATTTGCAATTGTCCAAACACAGCTATTGTTCCATTAGAAACCGTGTTTCTTTAGTTAGATTTTTTTTCTGAATATTTCACCAGTATCAGAGTATTTTTATGCTCTTATGGAATGCTGAAGGATTAATAGCAATGCAACAAATGGTCTGTAATATAGTATATTTTTTCAGTAAACTTTTGATCCAAAAATCAGATTGTAATAAACGAGGATTTCAACGGTATGCTTTATGTACAGATACAAAGTAAACAGGAGTCCAGAGTAATATTTGCACAGTTGACAAATAATAGAATCATAGAATTACAGAATAGTTAGGGTAGGAAAGGACCTTAAGATCAACTAGTTCCAACCCCCCTGCCATGGGGGTGAAAAGCATTTAACTAGATCCAGCATGGAAAACATTTTGAACAGTTGTCCTTTGCATTTGTGGTGGATTGGAGTCAAGTAAAAATGAAAGATGAATATTCATAACATTTTACATATTGAGAATCAACCCTGCTTTCAATTTCTTTGCGGCTCTTTTGACACGCTAGTATAAATTATTAAAGAGGAAGGAATTCAATGTCTCTTCCTCTTTACAAAGACTGGCATCATTTTTTGCTAATACTGGACATGAGTGGCAAGGGTAAAGAACATGACTGAGTTTCATGAAGATTACTGTTTTACTGCAGAGCAACTTATTTAACTGTTGCACTCCTCTCCCTTCCAAGTCAACTGTTAATATTTTGAGATAGTCTGAAATGACAATGAAAATTCCCCTAAATTGTGGCTTGGCATATTGCTGTTAAACCTTTCTGATGGAACACATTTTCCTTCAAAATCCTTTTCTGTTCTTCCTTTCTATCAGAGCCACCTGACATTAGACCTGTTAGTGTTTGCAGAAATGACAGTGATGGGAGTTTAGAGTCAAACCATGCTTCAAGCTGCATTATAGGTAGAGTTTAACCGCTTTTACTGTGGGCTGTGCATGGTGTTCTATGTTTATATCTAAAAAATGAAGAAGTCTGACAGCATTATTACACTAGAACAAGACTTCCTGCTGGAGTGGACTGCGGGTCAACCTGATACCAGCAATAGCATTCCCTATAAAGCATGCTGCAAATTAATGTGTTGCTCCTCTCTTCACTTTCAAGTCAAAAATCTGTAAGTATAGCAACCAGGTTTTCTTCGGATCCCACTACCAACATAGGCTACATAAAGAAAATGTGAGTAAGTTAGAAGTCACAATGATAGCCCCTCAACTCTAGAAATAGATTGACTTGTATTTAAATCTATTACAAAAGAAATGAATACCTACCTTTTTTAAAAGGAGCCTATAGATACATTAAGAACTTAAATTATTGAAGTCCCAAAGATATACTTAACCTTACAATTGAGCCTGAGGCATTATATGACTGATCTTGCTTTCTGTTACCTCCTCCTAGCTAATCTGAAAAGTTCAGAATTTGGTTCTTCATGAATTACATGGTATGTTAACAACAGTCTTGATTTAAGAGGAAAAAAACCCCAACCAAACAACCCAAAACTAGAACAGAAAACAAACGAGCCCAAGCAAACAACTAAAAAAACAAAGGTAGGAAGGCTTATGCGGGTATACATAAATGCAAGTATGCATGCATATATGTCAATCTTTGAATTCTAAAACACTGTAAGAAATGGTTGTGCACAACAAGGAATATAATCTGTTTCTGTATGGCAACAAACACAGATCATTATACTCTAGCCACTGGTTTGCCTTCTCCTTTAGAAAATGAGGAGCCTCATAACAGGGAAACATTGAGAGTGACTGAAGACAAAGAATTCAGCACAGCTGTAGTTAACACATGCACCTTGCTATTTTGCCAAACTTAACCAAATTGCTAGTCTTCCATAGACTTTGGTTAGTGCTTGCTTTCTGATCATGTCCACTACACTACAAAAAAAGCATATGCAATGTCAATCAGCTCAGAAAACACTCTGCTACAGCTGTAATTCAATGTAGATCCATATTTGTTTCACTAGAAGGAACAGTCATACTTTAGAAATATGATACAGCCTGGATTTTGTTATGTAAGTTTGTGCTTTTATGAAAGTTATGAGTAAGTCATGGTAAAATGTCTTTTAACAAAAAACCTGAATCACACTGAATAGGAGATGTGAGTTATGCCTGATATTAATGAACCATAGACTATTAGAGAAACATTGTGCATAAGATATATGGCTAAGCCACAGCTTTATGGTGATCATATTTGTGTTATAATTTGTGAATAACTAAAAACTATTGCTTCCATCACTTTTTAAAACACCTGAAGGAGAACAGCTAATGCCTTTTGAACCAAACAGGTTTATATCAACAAGATGGTTTCCTAATCTGGACAGATATAACAATACAAAATATTGAAACACTACTACTGATAGTGATGCTAAATGCTGACTTCTATTGACTGATTGATTGATTGATTGATTGACTTTTTGCAAGATTAGCTCCTTATTTTGACCAGTTGAGCTAAAATAGAGAACAAGTGCTAGCCAAATGAAGGAATGGGAATAAGCATCCAGAGGTGAGGGAAGGGCTTGGCATATCTGTAAACCCACATCTTTCAGTTTTGCCTGTTCTGTTGTAGTTCGAATCCTTGGGGGAAATGCTGGCTTGATTTCTGCAAGCTGTGAAGCCCCTTTTGGCTTCAGGGATGATCCTCCACCATATGTTACTAGCATATACTTTTTTTTTTTGTCATTTAGCCTTTTGTTAAATGTCAGACTTGTATGATGTTTTCCATAGGAGGCATCTTTCCTGTCTATCAGCAGCTTCTTTATCAACTGAGTTCTCTTGATGTTCAGCGGCATGCTCCCACAGCCTGCTTGGTTAGCCAGCCAGAAAAGCAGAGCTTAAACTCTGTCTAAACTCCATGGCCCATATCCTGCTACAGGGAGGAATAACTTCACCTGTATTAGCAGATCCACTGAACTCCAGGAACAATTTGTGCATGTGACATTACACATCAAAACATGGCATCAAGAAGTGCATCTTTTGCAGCATTAGCTGCATGTAGTAGGACATTACAGTTAAGGGTGTTAGGAATTTTTGATGATTCTGCAAATATTTGTTTCTTACATTGGGGGAATTTAGGAAGAAATAGCTAGATGTCTTTTATTCCAACCACAGTAGACAGCCCATCACTATTGCTGTTTCTTATCTTGTGTGTGTGGGGAAGCAGCACAGTAAAGAGTTAACAAACGGACTCAGGCCGCAGGCCTTATCACTCTGGTTGGGCCGGAGCCCGGGAAATACGGGAGGAATCGCCAAGGCTGTAAGCCTTGGGAACATCAAGGAAAACACCAGGTGCTAATGGCCTAATCAGCCTGAGCCTTGAGAACTGCGAAAAGCATAATGAATGGGAAAGAACGGTTAGCAAGACAATGCGAGCTGTTTGCAATCCTCAAATACTTTGCTAACTCGGGATGATAAGGGACTGTAACAGTGGAAAGTTACTGTTAAGCACTTAGGAGACTATAAAAGGGATGTGTACTACTAAATAAATGGCATTCGCTGGATCACATTGATCGGCTCTGCGTTGTCCGTGACTCCCGCGCCGACATGTGTGCTGATATCTCATTTTTCCTTGCAAAACCAGGTGTTATTGCTTGCAGTTGCAAAGAAAGCATCTGAGTTGCATGCTCAACATCAAAAGTTACAGCACACTCTGAATCTGCAAGACAATCTGACAGATCTTAACAGATCTTTTCTGAGAAGTGTCATTTTAGTGTGCTGTGGACTATCAGTTAATCATTTAATTCATACTCCAATTAAGATAACTTAAGTAATTTGAACAAGGAAGAGGTTTGTTTCCTCTTCTAGGCTACAAATATGTGGTTTTAGCTGTTTATAGTGCTTAGGAGATGGGAAAGAGGAAATCATAAAAGAAAAGCAAATGGAGATTTATGCAGTGCTACACTATTAGGAATCAAACAGAACTAAGTATTGAGGTTGTAAGCTAGGGACAAACTCATTTAAAAGTACCTACAAAAGTTACTAGAAAGCTATAGCTACTACTGACAATACAAACACTCACCCTCTAATAAGGACTATTTCCCATGCTGGGACACGGACTAGAATTGCAGTTATGCTTCGTTTTGGTGGTGGCAGGGAGAATTCTTTTGGCCACCACAGAAAAGCCAGTGTGTAAGAAAGCCTTTCACATGTTTCATGCTGTTAGCAGTTCATTCTTTGTTGCATAACTTGATCTCTTATTACACTTTTATATCTAATGTTTATTAAAGATGCATGAAATTGTCCTTTTTATGTTAAGATCCTGCAACAGAAGCAATGTTTTTTCTGCTGTTCATTTTTCATTTTCACAAGGAAAATTTCTAAATCATCCTTTCACTCTTGCAGAGTATTAATGACAATCAGATGGTTTCAATTTATTCTGAGCTTATCATAATGTCATAAAGATCTGACTAATTGAAAATATTGCTTTTCTCACTCACACAATACAGATGTTGCTAAAGCCTAAGTATTTATGGAGGAAGTGTAGTTGCTTTGTTGTCTAGTTATAATAATGGCAACACTTTAACCTTCAAGGCCAGTGGCTATAATGCACATCTCAATATTGTTTTAATTATTTCACTGTTGATGAAATAGTAATCTTCAGTGCTAAAGGAATAATCACAATTAAATGAGAATTTGCAGTGAGTGATATTTTGTTAATATTAGCAGTGTATTTGCATTCTGACAAGAAATATGTCTCAGCTATTACTTCACCCACTAACTTCCACTGCAGATCTTAATCTTTTCTGTTCACAGTTTCTACCTGTTTTTATTAACTGAGGAGTTTTTATGTTTGGATAAACTATTCCCTTTCTACATATGAGAATTGCTTCTAACATTTATTTTTTTATGGATGTTGGCATTTGATTTCTCATGGTAGTAATTATATCTGAATTCCCTACACCTGCTCAAGCACCGACTATTATATCCTTTCATCCAATTACATTTTCCAGTAACAATTTTTTTTTCCATTGTGGTATATGATGCACTCACAGATTGAATACTGCTGTTCAGGAAGTTTGTAAGTCTCCATCAGAAATTTATTTTGATCAATGGGGAAGGAATCTTATAAGTTTTGAATCTCTAATTAATACATGGTACATACATCTACATTATTTGACTGTTTAATTTGCAAGTTCACTTACTGATAGCAATTTCTAAAATATAGCCCATATAAAAAATCTGAAACAAAAGGCTTAATCCACCTAAATATTTCTTCACTGGGGTAATGGGTCACTGCATATCAGAATTACTTATCTGTATTAGAAGAAATTGTGATTCAGACAATAAAGTCTGAGTTTTCCTATCTATTTCATAGATATAAAAGTTTCATATCTGTTCCTTGAGGAAAACTACAGCATTTGATTTTGGAATTAAGTACAGCATTAAACTGCAAACAGCCAAGAAGGCTGGAGTTACACAGGCAAGTAGACGTTTGTGACCTGGCAAGTGCTTGACTTTATGATCTATCAGGTGTTCTCATATGTAATTGTCTACATGTTAAATTTAATTTAAGGAAAAGGTCAAATCAAACATTATTAAGTACTAGTCCTTCACCTTGTGCCTCACCAGCTCAGAGTTCTGCCTGAATTGCAGAGCAAACCCTTCTAGGTCACAGCTGAAGAAGATTGGTGTGGATTGCATTCCTGAACTTCAAAGGCTTCCTGTCACGAAGTCATTTGAGCCTCTGATAGTGTGATCAGAATACTATCCTGAGGGAGGCAGAAGGTAGGCTTACATTTAAGAGAAACTCATAGTGACCCAAAAAGAGCACAGGTTTCTGTTAAGGCAAAATCCTTCGGAACTCATTTCAGGTCTGATTTGCTCACTTGCTCAAGTGGTGGTTAATTTCCTCAAGTAATCCCATTTAAATTAATGGTGCTCCTCACAAAGCACTTTCCTGCCCAGGTGGGCTTCAAGAGCAGCTCTGGACTACATGACTTTAGCTCCCTTCAATACCTTGCAGAACCACTGTAAGAGAGTAGAGCTTAATGCCTCTCTGTCCTGGTGATCTTGTGAGGTCCTGGTGATCTGTGACAGTTTATTTGGTCTGGTACATAGTAAGTAAGCCACTGAAGTGGCTAAGGAAGATAAGCACCCTGCCAATCACCCTTTTATGGTGCAGGTGTACAGAAGGAAGGGAAGGCCCACATTTTTCTTTCTGCTATCTGACCTGCTCATTTGAAAGCTTAGTCCAAAAGCAAGATGGCATGCAGTGAGGATGAGGCTATTGCTCTGTCCTCCCATTGCAGTGATCCATAGTGTGGTCTTGTTGCAGCAAAGACAATGACTTTTTTCATAGGAGTTGTACCAAGAATTGTCTTCAACTATCCAATCAAGGAACAACGTTAACAATTAAGCCTGAAGGCATGATCTAGCCTTCAGGGGCAATTATTGTTTATATTTTGCATTTTACAGAAAAGCTTTTAAAATATGATGTAAAGTTAAGGTTGTAAAATAACCTGGATATCTGTTTAGCAACCACTCAAACAATATTTAAGTGAATTCCCTACAAAAAAAGGAAAATGGTATGAATGAAAGAGGAAAAAGCTATAAAATTGCATCTGTTGTATGGTACAGTACCATAGGGAATCAAAGAAAAGGAAAACGTTCAGCGTCTAAGAAAAGAGTTACTTTAATTGGGAAATAATTGGAAGGGGAAAATCACCCAAGAATATAACTTGCACTATAGTCATAGCAAGTTACGTATTCATAGCAAGTTACAAACCAGTTGCTTAGAAATTTGTTGTATAATTTGTATATTTAAATATTTGGAATGGATTTCAAAGATAAAAATCTTAGAAAATGTTATTTCTAACCTAGACTGCTTCCCAGCCTTACCTATTTTTAAAAAATTGATGCTTTTAATTTTCTTTTGCACTTGAGAAATCTGACTACATAAAGGAACATGATTTATTTATACATTTGTTTTAAAATGTAATTCAGTAAAAAGCACAACAGACATTTTTCTTGCCGAGCCAGAAATATGACCATTTCAGTAAAGTATTACATTAGGGTTAAAAATGGAGATTGCACAAACCATATTTTATAAACATGAAGCATAAACCCAAAGTTTCTTATTCACAGGAAGCACCTAAAACCAAAGTAAGTGAGAAAAGTCTTCTATGAGAGAGATCACTGATGCTGTGAGGATTATTTTTAAAGTAATCATCATTGATGTTCAGGGGAAAAAAGTGTAAGTTTTCCATTCTCCCTGCTCATGCAACTGTATAATGCCCTTTAAAGCATAAAAATATTTAACAGGCACCTGGATTTCAGTAAATTTAATATGGGATGAGAGTTGTATTTTCATTTCATGGTATATTTCCCCCATTGTGAGTCAGAAACTCAGTCTAGGGAATTGTCATTTGTTAGCTAATTAGGGAGTAATTCAGAATCATCTCACACCCAATACAGCAGAATATGAATATCAGTACCTGTACAATTTTTGAATAATCTAAAATAAGTATTAAAGTGTTTAGGAAAATGTATTGCTAACTTCTCTGGCAGCTCATACCCTGTTGAAATCTCTGAAAAAATGCATCCTTGATTTCATTTCTTCTCCTAGGCAGATGATGGGGCAGAGGTGTAGCTCTCACCTGGGCATGTTTCCCTCCAATATGTGCGCACATAATGAAAGGGAAATGCATATTCCTTAAAATACATGAAAAAATATGTATCAGATTTTGTGAGTTGCTTTTTATCCTTCTGTATCTTTTTCTTCCCCCAAGGATTAATTCTTAGATGTGCTATCACAGAAGTCATGCCACTGAGACTTTGGAAGAAGGGGCTGTACTGAATTGGACTTTAATGGGGAGGTCTTGTCGCAGTTGACTTTTAGAAAACCTTCCTCTACTTAAAGTGCCTCCCTTTTTGTTCTTGCAGCCTTCTATCAGGTTACAAGAGGCTATATAACAAAGGGTAGGTTATGTAATAATGTACCACTTCAACTAAAACATGTTTTATATTCATTCTTCAGTACTATATATCCCTTTCATAGTCATACTTGATAGGCACCATAAATAAATTCAGGGTTAGATTGTACCTCTCAAGGTGACTTGTGCAGGATAAAGGCAGTTGTTATTGTATTTCAGCTCTTTGTAATGCATGTAGAAGGCAAGGAGTTTAATCAAGAGAAAAATATTTCAGTTTCATGCCTTTTTTTTTTCATAGCAGAAAGTCAGACAAAGAGAAAACTATTGAACTTGCACTTTCTCAAAGAAAACTTGCCAAGCAATTGAAAGGGAATAGATGATTACAAAATCAGTTTGTTTAAATTCCATTTGGCTACTGGCTTTTTGTTTAATTTTGTTTTTTCCTAGTACATTCCATCTTAGTGAATTTTTCCTTAGATTACTGAAAAGAATTATTCCTTAGAGTAATTTTTTTTCCAGATATATTCTGATCTTTTACAGCTTCAAGCTTTTCCAAAATTTATTTATTTAAATTCCATTTGTTTGGGGATTAAGGGTTGGTGTTTTTTGGTTTCGGGTTTGGTTGTTTTCCTAACATGTTTCATTCTAGTGAATTCCTTCTCAGCTTAGTGAAATGAATTTTTTCTTGGCTTCAATACTTAACATCATATTTCATTCTATAAAAGTGTGAGAGCTCACAAAAGCATTTCTGACTCCTCTACCCCCCTGCAAAGCCAGGTAAGATTAGATTCAATGCACCTCTTTCTTCTGAGGCACAGAACTCTGAGAAGAAACACTTTTATTTTCAGAAACTTCTGCATACATTGAAGAGAAGTCAATAACAGGCAAACCTCAAATACATAACATCCTTTGCAGGTACTTTGAAAGTATGGAAGTGTAAGCATTTATAATGTATGTAAAGCCATAATCCTTTCCTTAGCTTTTCTGAATTATCTGAGAAATTCTGGCTGTCTCAGCTACTGGTTCAAGGAGCGGATAAAGCAGGGTTTTTTGGAGATTCAGGTGGGTGCAAAAGGTGCAGGGACTTCCCTGCTCCTGCAGGGCAGCAAGGGCAGACTGGACCAACACTGCTTCTGCTGAGCCTAAGCAGCCAAGCTGTTTGCTGTCCCCTCTTCCTCCTTTCCAGAGTTTAGACTGTGCAGGGCAGGATGCACGTTAGTGTGTCTCATCCTTCTGCAACAGAAGAGAAGGCTCGAGTAAGATGAAACAGCAGTAATGGAAGTTATTCCAAAAGTCTGTGGTGAAGAATGACAGTGAGTTTCCTGGAGAGAGTGGGCGAACTTGCCAAGGCATAAAAGAGAACATGCACTTAAGTCAATTAGAGGATTCATATCATTAGATTTTCTTTTTCCTATAGAAACCAAAATTTGCCCAGAAAAGACCTAGAGATGATTCAAACCCTTATTAATTCCCAGTAAATCCCATGTTAGTACTCTATAATGAAAATGATGGAGTACATTTGTTTTGATAGCAAGATAGTAGGTGCCTTAGAAGTGCCTTTGAGAATAAAATTCCCTTTACATGTGTGAGATGTCAGCAATCATTTTATCTGATACATTTTGGCGATGTAGCTTGCTATATTTTTCCATTTAGAAGTAACTGTGATTGTTTAAGTGTTGGAATAACGTGGAAGACAATTAGAAATTCTAACAAGTATTAAATAGCCCTAAAGGAGCTTCTTGGCTCATAAAACTCACAGTATTCTGATAAAGCATATTTAACTTAAGTTTATTTAAGGTATTTTCTACCTCCTTCTACTTTCCTGGTGTCTTAAATTATTCCTGAAATTCAGAATGAGAGAGTATATTAATTCTTGCACTTGAATGCCTTGGACTGGTCTTCAGGGTATTCTCTTGAAGCAAAAGCTACTACAACGTAGCTTTTGATCAGATAAACTCAGATTTTTACAATTTATTTTTCTTCAGCATTTCCATTCCAAATTCAATTAGTCTGAATTGCATGGAAGAAAAATATTATTTTGCTTGTCCTTTAACTTGCCTCACAAGAATTCTTTACTTACTTCGCATGTTTAAAGCACCTATCTGTACTTTCTTTCTTTGCCTGGGCTGGAAGAGTGAAACTGTCCTGTCATTTCATTCTCTAAAAATGATAACAAAGAAAGGTTATCTTCAAAATCTCCTTCTGCTGGGTGTCTCTTCTTAAGTTTGATTCTGATGTTTATGAGGTTTTTGCTAACCCATGAGGCTCTTCCCTCCAACACTATAAAGCTCCTAGGAGTCTGCCTACAAGCAGTGCCTTGCCACGTGCAGTTCCCCCCTGGAAAAGTAGTTATTGGGGTAATGCTTGATAAGGTGTCATTCCTCAGTTCTGCTATGGATTTCTATTATTAGAAAATTTACCTATGCAACTTGCTTGCATTTTGCTTGGCATGAGTATTTTATGTTTATTGGCAAAAGAACATTTGTAACTCATTGTCTGTGAAGAGGCAGAGTTTTATCAGGGTATTAGAACTGCTATGCAATATCCAGTCACCACAGCACCTTCAGGGTTCTGCTTTTAAAGCTCCTCTGGTAACTTTGCAATTAATTTTAAATGGGATTGGTTTGGTTTCCATTAGAGCAGCCTTTACACAGCAACAGGTAGAGCTGGGAGATGACTAAGCAGTAGCCAAGTTTCAGCACTGAATAGTGTAAATGCTGAGGAAGAGCAAGCAGCCTTTTCTTATCCCAGACACTTCCATTTAGAGTGTATGAAAAATTACTTGAGACATATATTAAGACTCAAGTAGCCACTGTGCTCTGCAAGGGATGTCTTCTAAAAAACTTGTTTGTGTACTATAGTATCCAACAAGTTGTTTTGTTTGTTTTGGGGTTTATTTTTCCTAAAATGAGTTTTCCACACTTAAATTTCATTTCAGTTTTGAAGAACCAGTACTTTAATCTGTGGAACGCTGGATAGTCCCTAAGGGATTTTAGGACACAACTTGAAGTCAGCTTTTATAGTTCTTTTATGCTTTATGACTGAGACAGCTATTTTGAAGTGGAAAGAATGTCTACAAAGTAGATACAGGGCAAACCAGATAAAATAATTATGTCTAGGCAATTCAGAATAGGAAAAGGAACGCACACATTATAATTTGCTACATATAATCACAAGCTACTGTGTTACTCTTTCAGAGGGAAATTTCCCAAAGATATTCTCCATAAGGATTACTGACTTCTGTTAGGATGATAGATTATTTAAAAACTTCTGCGAACTGAAGGAACCAGACATATCAGGGAGGTAAAAAGACACTGATTCCCTGAAAAGGACTTCAGGGTGTGTGCGTGTGTATGCATTTAGGGGGCTGCTATATTTAAAGATACATTACAAAAAATGTGCTGTGGTATATGAAGTGATTTGTTGTTCTTCAGTAACTGTGTCTTGGTCTGACTGTTATTTTTATCAAGAATCCCAGCTGCTCATTCCACAAGTGTTTACTACTATTTCATAAACGTTTGTTTTCTCCAAACTGCCCTTACTAATGAAAACCTGTAAATGTCGCCCAATAAATATAAAAGACACATGAAACTTTTTTGTCTGCTTTTCTCACTTCTGTCTCAAAATGTTGTAATTTCAGATAGAAGTCTTTGCAGTCAGGCAGAAGTAGGGCTTTCTGTACAAAGGGAAGAGTTTGACCTGTTCGGATGCTCTATGGGAGCATCAGAATAGCAACTGTATCTGGACAAGACTTAGGCAAACAAACTCTCTAGCCAGCCTGCATCAAGATAGGATTACCTGGCTATCTGCAATTGCAGCAACAAGAGCATGCAGGCCAGAGATGGCCAGAGATGGCCAGGAGGTTAAATGGTGTCTGTACGGATGAAGTGAGAGTACAGTTAACTTGCTCATGTGTGACATGGAGCTCCTTATTTGTGTGATTTAGGGAGAACTGCTCAGTGGCTGCAGCTAGCTAATGCTATGAAGGATTGTGCTTTTAGCTGTTGTTATCCCTATTTGCTCCCAGAGCATCAGTGGCTAGAGGGCAACCAGGACAGCCTTTTCGCCAAATTGCCACTATTCCCATTTTTATTGGCATGGCATAAATATGATGAAACACACCTACTTATTAGGCACCCATATTTGCACAGTAATCCATTAAAAGAAAAATTATCCCATTAATCTGTTTATATTAGAATTATGTGTTAAGAAGAAAAAGAATAAAAGATACCTGAGACATGTTGCATACCTGTAAGGAGCAATGCATCCAGATTACAATCATGCCGCAAGGGTGTGGTACCAGACCAAATGCTCTGTGGGGTAAAGAAACACACTTTATGCAAAGTCAGGAATTTACTGTTAGTCCAATTAAAGTATTAGAAATCAAATCAAAGACTTATTACTGATCAAGTTACAATGATGCTAACGTGCAGTTAAAATTATCCAACTGCAATTTTTTCATTGCATGTTATTATTGGGCCTTAGTTTACATATACTGTGTTTTTCATGCGCTGGGCACTTGTCTTTTGCTGTATTTGTTATCCCTAAATCCAGTACTACCCTGGTCTGCAGCCCTAAGGTGTCATCCTGCTCTTGCACTTTCAAGGCCCATTCTGTCCTCTTGTACTTGAATTTTTGGAGGCCCTTGTTTTTCTTCAAAAGCCTTGCAGCTAGCCGTTCATTCCCAGTCAGGTGATTAATTGTTAATTGCACAATTTATGGCTATGTTGCTATTATCAAAATTTCTTTACTAGAGGTGGGATTTCAGTCACTAAATTTGGAATAGCTATTTTAAAAATTTTATAGTTATTTTTGGTGACCATCCGAATGCATGTTTATACCTTGTCAGGGAAGTTAGTAGCTTCTAGAGCTCAGAGCAGACTTGAACAGTTGAACTCAAATCTTTAGTGTACTTTTCACATTGTCAAAAGCTGTGTAGGATTAACAATGGAGTAATTCTGTTTGAGTGTACTGCATATGCAAAATTCACTGGGTAGGACTGGGATGCAATTTCTAACTCATTGATTCCAGCTTATTTTTATTACAAAAATGATTTCATTCTGGTCACAATCTTAATAGGTGTTTAAAATCCATTTATGTTTTGCACAGATTATGACACCACCTTAAGCAGGTTAGTAACAAGGGCAGCCTGATATGCTTATTACCAAATACTCTCCCATTCAGGACCACACATTTTGACAGTTACATATTCCAAATGTGATTTAGAATACTTTACCCAAAACTGTGGACTGGCTCCATTAGGAGAAAGCCAAAAAATGAAAATAAGCTACTTACCTTGCCCACATCTATCACTGCTATAGGAAATGGAGAAACTGTGATCTGCTGTCTATCTAGAGAAACTAGATGGACAGTTTCTGGAAGAATGAAGAATGGCATTCTGCAATGGGTAAAAAAATATTCATTCCAGTGAAAGCAAAGTATAGACAAGCACTTCACAATGAGGACAGAAAGGCTTCTGCAGACCCAACCTGGAAACATCTTTGAGTCACGTAGAACTAAGGATGGCACACAAAATGGTGGAATCAGGAACAATATTAACAGTAGAAGGAATGGAAGGGAATAGTCACACAGCTAAACTGTGTGTTCCCTTATGCAGCTGAGAAAGGGAAACTGAATCCTGCAAAAGGTAATTATCTATCTCTCCATGGACTACATACTGATCCTGTGAAATAAATCTCTTAACCTAAGCACTTCAGAACAACACAAAAGTTAATTGAATATTGCATTTATTTAGATTTAGGTAGATTTACTTATTTAATAATGTTATTCAATAAAATCAATAAATTCAATAATTTTATTTAATTAATTATTTAGGTAGATTTAGGTTAGATATTAGGAAGTTCTTTACTGGAGGATGGTGAGGCTCTGGAACAGGTTGCCAAAGAAGTTGTGGCTGCCCCATCCCTGGCAGTGATCAAGGCTAGGTTGGATGGGGCTTTGAGGAACTGCTCTAGTGGAAGGTGTCCATGCTCATGTCAGGGGAGTTGGAATTAGAGGATCTTTAAGATCCCTTCCAACCCAAACTATTCTATGATTTATCTAGTTGCTTCCTAAACTGGCATCTTAGCTGTTCAATTCCCAAGTGTTTAATTGTTTATAGCTATAATGTTATAAACATATCTGGTTTCATGGGCACAATAACAGGAGAAATGTTGAAATATTTTTATATTGGGTAGACCAATGCAGAATTGTAAATTAGCTTGAGAAAATTATACAACACCAAGCTTTCTAAATGTGGTCACTTGTTTAGTTTCTGGCAGAGTGAGGGTAACAAGCAATTATTTCTGCTGATGTGAGATGGTATTTTTTCAGTCTGAAGAATAACTTCATGTTAATTGATGTATTTTTCAGCTTCAGAGACACCATAAATATCTGGACTAGAAGAGTGAGCTAGGTTTTCACTCTCTCCCATTCCACAAGTAGGAAGATACTATACAATAAGATTACATGTGCTGTACCTATTTTGCAGGTAAATAGAAGTCCACAGGGCTGCCAGTTCACATGTTACCATGATCTGTATGTCTGCACCAAAACCAAATATATTGGATCTATATCTACAGTACCATATTAACTGTTTCTTGCCTTTTCCTTCTTAAAACCTTTACAAAGGTAAACAAAAATGTTGCTAGCTTAACCAGTTAATTTGTGTAAAAGAGCAGGCATAATATAATAGGAGGTTCAGTGGTATGGTTTCTCTTACTCTGATAGGAAAATTATTATTAAAAGCTACCACCACAATTTACAAAGTGAGAGTAGTGCTTGTGTGTATGATAGCTACTTTTATGTTTCTGACCTGTTCATCTCAGAAGCGCTGTAGCATTGCAGTCACAATGCCATGCATACAGCTGAGAGGAAAGGACCTCTGCAATTACTCTACTCCTAGGGCTTACGTGCTACTAAAGAAATGTGGTAGCTTAAATAATTTAGGCTAATAAATCTGTTTGTTTAGTTGTAGCTTAGCACTTGGCTATTGACATAATTTTGCATATTCTCAGGAGTGTCCTTCCATTTGTAGACACCGATATTAATGTTATCAAGTTGTGCATTCCTGAAGAAAAGCTGTAACTTGAACATAATCACCTGCATTTCAAACACACAAACTAGTAAACCATACAGATTACTTTCAAAAACTTTAGGTTTTGTTTGGGCTTTTCTTCCCTATGGATAGATAAAAAAGTAAGATTGTTTCAGTATACTGATTAATTTTTTTTTTTCCCTAGATTACTTCAAGGAAAATTGGACAGTATTTCAGGGAGCATTCTTATGGGATAAAACCTTATCCTGCTATCTTGAAACGGCTCTAAACAAGAACAAAAGGCAATCATCACAACATATATTAAGATTACACTAGGTACATATAGTAAGATGTCCCACCACTTTACATCATGTAAACATCATGTAAATATGTATTTATTTTTTTTCTTAATCATCAAAGGCTTAAATAGAATTAGTGAATTCATATGTTCTCAACAGATGACAAGTGTAAAGTTACCAAGTTGTAACAGGTCTTGAAGATTAAAAGTTTGTGAATATGCAGCTTACTCTGAGTCCAAAAAAGAAATAGGTGCTCCTGGCTAGGACATTCACATAAGGCTCCAGCAAGAATGCTTGCTGCTAGCAAGAATTTCCATCACCCCAATAAGGCAAGTGGCTTTACTTTTTAGAGACAGATTTTGGTGTTTACTTGTCATGATGAAAATATTCTGTGATATCTATTTGGCAGGGGAATACACCACTGCTATTCAAAAATATTCTGTAACTGCAGTAGGCTTTAGCAATCCCCAGTATTTGTGCAGCTATGACTCACTTTATCTGGGGCTTACACAGCGACTACTGCCCAATGTGGCAGTGACTCAAGGACAAGAGATAGCATGAATATGTCTTTTCCTATGGTGCAACATTTGTTCCAAGAGCAGATCTCATTCTGGTATGGAATCAGTCTGTGGAGCTTCAATGAAGTCTGGGACTGGCTAAAAGCAGAGTATCTCTGATTCTTGCCATGATTCACCCAGTGAGTGCAGCTGGACTTCAGGTAGTGCTCACAACTCAGGCTATAAATGACAAAACCTGGAGGCAGGACTTTATCAGAAGATGACGTAGCAATTTACTGGAAGAAATCTGTCGAATGAGCAAAGACAAGCAGGTTTCATGTTGGACACAAGGCTCTGCAGAAAGACAACACTGAAAAGGGTGTCTGCTTTTATAACATTCTTTCTTTGTCTTTCTATATGATTTTCCACTCAAACCCTACACTTTTGACTGTGTATGTGCAGCAACCACTGAAATCTAATGAGTGAATTTAAGAAATTATACAAAGTCACTGATGTTACAGTAGATACTTTGAGGAAATTCTGAGGTGAGAAAGATACAATTTGAAAAAATGGAAGTAAGAGAATGGTTGTTTTAATCTTTTCTTAGCAGAGACAGTATGATCCAGGAGAAGCTGTAAACTCTGTTGTAAATAAGACATATATGTCCTGGTTTTGACCTGGAAGGAAGTGGGAGCTATAATAAAGAGCTGTGGAAGATGGATGGTGGAAATCCCTTAGTAATGGAACATACTGTAAAATTCTGCATGAACGGCAGCTTCTACTTGACACCTGCCATCAGCCTAGGTCACACTGAGACTGGCAGCTCAAAGACAACATACTGTAGCCTTTGTGACACTTCCTGAAGAGGTAGATTAGCCATTGCGTGGACAACATTTTGCCAGGAGTTAATAAGTATTTAATGGGGAAAAAAGATTAGTAATTTAAGAGAAATATTTTAAAGCAAAGAAAGTATGGGGAAAAAAAATCAAAAAATTGATTTTAAATTAAATTTTGTTTTATTGAATCACATTAATTTATAATAATATTTTTCAGACTGAATAAAGAATATGTTTTACATGGCTAATACAGCATGGTGACTGAGGCGAAGTTTCACAAAAACATACAACGCTTTTAACAGCTATTAGGGAAATCAAAGACTAGCATCCAGAATATTATTTGCAACATAGCTGAAGCAGAAGATAATGAGTATCGCCAGTTTTGTCAGTGGAATTATTTTAGGAGATACTTTCAAGAGAATGGTTGAATTACTCCAGGGAAGGCTCATACTCAAGAATAATAGAGTCATCAATGATACAAACTGAAGCAGCTGTTCCATTAGTATCCGATCAAAAGGGTGAATTGGTATTGGTAATTGTAACTAATAATGACCTTCCTGAGAGCATATGATAAACCATAAGATAATTCTTCCTAACTTCTCTAACTTAAAAATAGTTGATTTCTGTGTCATTCACTAGAAGTATCTCTGCAGAGCAGCAGTTCTTGTCATGCTAAAATGAAGAATTTTCATCATATGCAGATGCTAGAATATGCAAGTCAGTGACTAAAGACAACTGCAGAAATAAGCTTGCCTAGGAGCAAAAGACCTTACACTAAGGGTCTTCTACTTTCTGTTAGTGTTTGTGAGAGAAAAATACTCTTTTGAAAAACAAAATCAAAGCATTTTTATATTGATGAATGGAGTAGTTTTGAAAACATACCATGAAATACATCATTAAAAAATTAGCATTTTGACACAGTGGTGCATGCATTTATTCTTTAACCTCTGCGCTATCTCAATGCTGCTTAATGTTGACATGTTTGATATCATCAGCAAATGGTTAATGGTAATTAACAGCATATGCTTTACACAATCTTATGAGAACCTGTCATGACACACTACTGAGAAAGGTTGGGGTTTTTTTAATTTTTTCTGTCAATAATTAAACTTGGAAGCAATGCTGGTTTTACATGATGTATTTTGACCTTTTCCTGCCACTGCAAATAAATCTATTGACTTGAGACTGAGTTTACACCAAGCTGTACTGTAGGACAGTTCTGTTTGGTACTCTATAATAATAAAAATAATTTGAAGAGATCTCTGCTTATTTTCCTAGTAAGCACAGGAGGTACTGATGATTGTGATATACTCAAAAAGGAAATTAAACATTTGGTTTTATAAGGTGTCCTATAGTAACCACAGAAATATGAAAAAAAGAACCTTAAGAAGAAAAATGGAGATGCACATTGTCCTGGGTTCAGCAGTAGCAGTCATTTTTTCTCCTTCTTAGTGGCTGGTGCAGCGCTGTGTTTCTAACTTTCA
>WYDI02030136.1:28864-41680 GCA_009867235.2 Psittacus erithacus
ACTGTTCTTATCTCAACCCGTGGGAGTTGCATTCTTTCGATTCTCCTCCCCATCCCTCTGGGATTGGGGGGGGGGGGGAAGACAGGTTGTGAGGGGGAACAAGCAGGTTACATGCTTTTCTAATTTACAACTGAGCTTAAACAACGACACACATAAAGGTGAAAATCAGTGCAAATTCAGAGAATGTATATCTTTTTGTTACAGTCAGCAAAATACAATCTTACGTACGAAAACCCAATCCTTAAGTATCTCAGGCTTTTGTTACAATTGAGAGGTCTAGAGGTCAGTTAATAATAAGTATGGAAGTTCAGTGAGTGACATGATAAATTGCATAGAGTGTGTTAATATTCTGGACAGCATTATATCGCCATTTAGATTTGGTATGGGATTCTGCTACCAAGAGTTTAAATGACATCCTGGAGAGAATGTTTTTCAATTATCAGACAGACCAGTCTTATGAAGACACCTTTTTTATGTCTTGGGCTTTACAGATTAAAAAAATTCTTTGTACTCTAAGGAGGATTGGTCAGAATAGGGTATTCTGAAAAGCCACTTCAGCTTTCAACAAAGGCAGAGCCAAGTACCAACTGAATCTTTTTGAAATTGGAAAAAGTACAGACCGCAGTCTTTTGCCTGCCCCATTATTTTCTATTTTCACATGTCTTTGTCCTCCTGATCTGGCTGGAACAGTAAGTGCTCACAGGAGTTGGGTGTAACAGCTACCCTGTTAGCCTCTAACAAAATAAAATCAGACAGATAATCAAATATTTGTCTCCTGAGAGAATCTTCTAAGCCATGAAACAATTCTTAGTCTTACTATTTGCAGGAAATTTCCATTCTACCGGGAGACAAGAGGAATCAGGAAAAAGAAAAGAGTTATTTGCTGTATGATTTCAAAGTATGGGAGCACTTACACTGAGAGTCTGATTTGCCACGATTCAGGACAGGGTCCCAGTTCTCTAATAATTCATTGTGGCTTTGGCTACATTGGCAAATACTGTGGTGAAACAGAAGCAGGTCTTCAGACGGAACTGATTAGCGCTAAGAACCCAACACCCACAGTGTGTTTTGGGGGTGGGGTTTCATTGGACTGGCACTAATCTAGTCCCATGGACTGAAGACTCATTAGTGCTGGAGCACAGTAGCTTCTTAGCACCTACAAAAAGATGCTGCAAGCATCTTCATGTGCTCTCTGTTATGCTGGCCCATCTTCAGTGCCTCTCTGTTATGCCAGCTAAAGTAGAGTAGGTAAAGCTCTGTAGATAGAGATGGTTAGGAGGCTAACTTTGAAAGCATACTCCTCATTTGAACTGAAGTGACAATGTATATAATGTACCCTCTCTGGTTCACTGGGTTGAACTATATCACTTCCTTTCTGGGTAAAATAGAGCATATTGCGCAGAAGAGTTTGAACTAGTATCCACCTCTTGTCCATGACACTGAGGTAGTCCCAGCTAGGCTTAACTTCCTAAATGAATTAAGAGTGTATCTAGGTGCCCCAGCCCCTTGTAAGACTTCTTGCCTTATCTGCAGCATACACGTCTCACACTTGCAAGTATCCTTCTTGTTGGTCACAAATTCCCTAGCAAAGTCTGCTGTCTTCAAAGACGTGCCTTGGCAGATGGAAAATCCAGGGTCCTGGCCTCCGTTTGCTTGAGATTGTCTGAAAGCTAAGGGAAAGGCAAAGATAAAATAATACTCAGGGAAAAGAAGAGGGTGGGTTTGTGGGTTTATACCCTGTAAAACAGTAAGGATCAAAATGTATTTATTTACTGTTTTCTGATTTATGTTGAAAATATTTGGAGGTCTAATGAAAAGCAATGACAATAGTCACAGACCAAGAGAATACTTGTGCTTTGAAGTTACCTTTCTGCACCCAAGCACTTCATCCTAGTCACCATAGATCTGCCTGTACTTCAGCTTGTTTTTCATTTCATCGTATCTTAAATGGAGAAGGAGGGTAACATGCTAAATGTAAAAAATTATCATTTTATATGCTTTAATCCTTCCCCTTTCCCTTGGATGCAAAGATGGGTGCAGTCTTCTCCTTTCCTACATCTGTTGTTCTCTACTTGAGAGTACTTCTTTCATTTAATTTTAAGTGCCACTAAAGTTGTACTGTTAGTAATCATTTTAATGAACAACATAAGTGAGTAAGCAGTTAAATCAATGTATCGGAGATGAAATCTTAATTAAAGCAGTATTTAGCCATGGGAAATGAGAGTTTTATAATTTATTTTCTATTAAGATGTTGACTGTTTCATTGAATGCAATTATTTTGTGGTTTTAATCGCAATATGAAAGCCATACTGAAGTTACATTTCTGCATCTTTCTGCTTCCCTCCCATGGATATCCACCATTCTCATATTTAAAGGCCCATTTTAAAAGGCTAGTGCCAAAATGTCTGCATTACTTTTCTTTGTTCTTGAGATGTTTTTTGCATCTATTGCAGTTCAGGTTGCAATGGGCTGGTTAGGATACCTTTCTTGAATTTTACTAAGGAGTAAGCATTCAGGTAGGATTAAGGATGATTATGCATATTTAAAATCACTTTTCCTGAATTGCCCTAAGAAGAATGGAGCTGTTTTCATTTGGGCTGCAGATTTATAAATCTGTGCATGTGGCCCTGCACTCAAATTTGTGCTTACTCAAACACAAGCACATGAATCATATGTGCAGACTTTCTGAAGATGTCCCTGATCCTAATTGCGAGGGGCATGTGTATGTGTGTGTGGACTAGATGACCTTTAAAGGTCATTTCTAACCCAAACTAGTCTATAATTATATGAATCTAGGGGGCAATGACATCAGGAAATGGCTTTGTACATCCACAGTTAAGGTCTATATATGTAAACATGCAAAAAAAGTGTTATGTAAATTTGAATTTACCCTTCTGAAGACATGGCTGTAATGGTCCTTGAGCTCTTGCTATTGTATATGTTTTTTGTTGGTGGAGGACAGAACACCACAGAACACCACAATAGTTTTCTCTTCCTTCTCCACCCACTGGATAATTTTGCTCTCAGCAGGATAAGTGCTTCTTACAGAACTACATGAGCCAGGAGGATTAACTTCCCTCAAGAACAGTGGATGAAGATGAGCCACCCACTAGATTTTCAGAGCTCTTTATGCACTCAAAGTGGTGTGCAGGCACACAAAGCTACCATCAAATTTCCCATGCTCCAGTAAGGAAAGTAGTTATGCCCAAGAGAAATACAGCAGATGGATGATGTTAGCTGTGGAAAGTTACATATGTTTTTAGGTTCTTCTGTGGTCTTGAACAATTAAATCTTGAAGGCTTAAAATGCTTTTCAATACTAGGTGTGAAATCTCCCATGCAAAAAATACAGTGATTATTAGCTAGTTTCATTTTTTGTTTGTTTTTCCCTCCTCCTTCTATTCGGACTATTTCAGCTATTCTATTTTATTATATTCTATAGAATTCTTTTCAGCTTTAAGCATGAAAATTCTTTCTCATGTCATTTTGTATGCATTACAGATTGTAGATACCTTGAAGTTGAACAGGTGGCTCCCAGACTGGAAATCAGAAACTTGTGCTAAGTGTCTTCACTCCTCTTACAGTGCCTTGGGGTTAAGTGTATTTGTATAGAATCCAAATAAATTCTCACACTTTTAAGAAGTTAGGAAAGAGGCAATCTACCCTGGCTGTGTTTTAGAGGACTTTTACATTGCATTTGATTATCCTATTATTTTGCATTCCTCAAAGCTGGAGGGTAGAGAAGTTTCAGATAAGCTTGGGCAGAATTTAGGTGTTGAGATGCTCAAACTAGTGCTCTTCTGGGTGTTTGTATGGCTGCTGCTTTAGAGACCTGGAGAAATGTCACACTTAAATATAAATGTTTTTTCTGGATCTTCCACTATTAGCAGCAGAGCTGAGAGTTGAGATGTGATTTTTACATTTAGGTACTTTAAAGCCTTACCAAATTCAGCCCTTGAATAATTTTTCTTTTTTTTTTTATTTGCCAACATACCATCACTTCACATTCTATAATTAATTTTCTCTATTGAGATGAATTAATCATTTTCTCTATTTTTTTCTATAGACTTAACCAAACTGAAACCTTCATCCGTAAAGTCTTCTATTTCTTGTCTTTAAAACCATTACATTAGTAAGGAATTGATTAAATAAAATAATCTCAAAAGCAGACGTGTAAGAACTCACAAGTCATCTTTTTAATATGAAAAGTTAACCACTGACAGTAGTCTCAAGCAGTTTCTGAAACATGGCATTACTGTCTGACTCGCCCTCTAACTATGCAGCTCCTTTAACAAATAACTGATAGGCTTAAAAAGGGTTTGAAAGACAGTGAATTATGTAGCCCTGCTCTTCTATTTACAGACTCACTAAACATGACTGAAGAAGAGGCAGTGATTTTCTCTGCAAAAGCCATTCTGGTTTGGGACCCTTTAATAAAAACAGCAGTTTAAATCCTTCAGCTTTGCTTGTACATTAATATTGTTTAATTTGCTCTTTCTGAGGTGATGCCTAGCAGGCCTGAAATGCCACTGTTGACCCCTTTCTTGACCTCTGTGCCTTTTCTTTTTTTAAAGATACCCCTTCTACTCTCAGCAGGAGAAGATGATTTTTAACTGATAATTTAAAGGTTGTTGTTAGGTCAGCTGTGTCAGTACCAAGTGGCTGATGAGTATCAGCAGGCCTTGGTAACTCACTGTCACCTGGATCAGCATCTCCTTCTTTTGACACTTATTTAGATAATTTCCCCTGGTTTTCTTGGAAGTCTTCTTTCCCATTTTGCAGTTTTCCTGTGTTGCTTCTTTTGTTCCTTTGAAACACAGACAATTTGAGATGATTTACTGTCCTTCAAGTTTTCTTCTGGTAGTTAAAGAAGTTTTACTATTTATACAGCATAGCAAGCTACCTAGCAAGTTAGCTTGCTATCCTGTAAAAATAACAAGCCGTTTGTTTCTCAATACTGGAATACGTGATTTTCCTTAAGTATTTTACTTACTAATGTAAAAAATCCTTCTCTAGTTTTGTAAGGGGTAAAATTCTATTGTTTATATTAAAGTAAAAGGAAAATTCAGATTTAGGACTATCCAAAACCAGCTCATCCTGATATAATCTTGTGTCATTTGAGAAATCTCATAGGTATCAATTTTAATTTAAATTATTTTTAATGGCACTTTAATGTGCCTTAGCATTCTAAACCCAGAAAAATCAAATGAAAGAATGTATTTTCCCAGTATTCATGTTATGCGTTATTTTAGCTGTAATCCTCCACCTCTTTCAGTGCTGTTGGACCTACACAGGGGTGAAATTAAGTGTTTATAAATCAATGTTCCAAGCTGCTCACGTAGAAAAAAGATGCCCTGTAATCCTGTAAGTACCCTTAAACTTCTCACATCAAACTTTCTCAGTATTCATATTAACTGCTTAATTTATTTTAGTGACAGGATGAAATTTTATAGACTAGTAGTAAAGAGTTTTAATGGCTCCATAAACATCAGAATGCAAAGGCATATGAAGTGTTCATTGCACATTTTGCAAAATGCAGTCAATTTGACAGTTCAATTCATAATAAATCTAACGACCATGGCTATTTTCAGGGCAAAAGGGCTTCTGGAGAGGAAGGGACTTGGGAACAGGCTGTGCTTGTTTTCTTGCTTAGGGGGACAGCGGTCATATTCCTTGGAGCCAGAGCCACCAGCTGCAGCAGGGGAGCTGCTTCTGCACTTACTCTGTAATAAATGCATATTCTCCCCTCTGAGCTCATGTCTCTGCCATCATGCTAGGACGCTGCCTGCAGTGCTAATCCACCAATAAAGAGACCTCAGGTCATACACTAATATGTGCCTTTACCTTCTGCCAATACCCCCCGGACTGGCTATTAATTTTCAAGTCATTGAATTTTCAGTTAATGCACTGCAGCTCTCTGAAGCGGGGTGAGTTCCTTTAACCATTAAAGCAGCTATAAGCTGTATATATAAAATAACCAGACGATGATGTGTAAAGCAGGGGAACTCAAACCAAAACACTGTCTTTCGTTGGAATAACCACTGAATGGGTAAATATTTACATTTCTGTGCAGATACATCTTGACTCAGAGAATGAATGAGGAGGATGACTATAAAACGTTTTGCTCCTTATGCTGAGAATCGCACAGCACAGGTTACTCCGGGAGTTCCCCAGTAGGGAGCTGCAAGCGGGACATCTCCGGGGCCGGGGAATTGGGCTGGGGAGAGATTTAGGGGTCGTCCGACCCTAAAGCCGTGCAAGGACATAGGCTCTATTTACGTGCTAGTCCCGCCGGGATGTTACCGCCGATCCCCACTGCTGCGGGAGAGGGCTGCAAGCGCGGAACTTCTGCGTCTCTCCCCCACCGCGGACGCTTTTCATTCCTCGGATTTGATTTTGGTGTAGGGTTTAGGGTGTGGGGTATTTTTTGCTATTTTCCCCCGTCGGATTCCCGAAAGAGGCAGGAAAACGGAGCAGCAAAAAGGCAGATGAGAAGAGAGGGGAAAAAAAATGAAGTGAAAAAAAAGATGGGGAAAAAAAAAAAAAAGGAATTGCACGTTGTAGCAAACCCCGGGGCGTTTCACTTCATAGCGCAGCACCGTACACCGACCGCTGTCCTCCCCCTTCCCCCCCGGGGGCGCTCCGCAGCCGCGCAGAGCAGCATGCAGCCTTCTGGCGTGCGCGACTTTCGTTTCTAGGGTGCGCGGAAGTCCCGCGGCTGCACTTGCGCACCGAGCATGCCGCCTGCTTGCAGCACAGCTTTGGAGGGTGGGCCCCTTCTCTTGGGGACCGACGAGGGGCCCGACGGTCCTTCTTTCTCGCGGCTTGTGCCACCCTCCTCAGAATCACAGTCGTGCCGGACGCAGGGCCGCGCAGTCCCCGCGGATGCCCGCGCACAAGCCGCGACGCTTCTCCTCCCGCCTGCGGCTCTCCTGCCAAAAGGCAGGATCGAGGGGGTGCTTCTCAGACTGCAAGCCACCCTCTCAGTAGCTTTAAAAATGCAAAGATTCAAACACATATATACGTAAACACATATTTAGCATTTTATTTATATTTTTGTATATAGGTGAGATTTATCTCCCTCTTCGGAGGAAATAGCAAATCAATGCCGCCCTTTCTCCCAAGCATGTTTCCCTTCTAGTAAAGGAGGCTCCACCTCTGCTAGGGATTGATTCGCCCAGCAATTTTTAGGATAATTTATGGAGCAACCTGATGAGCCTATTGGGCGAGTTGCTCGGTCCTTGTAGAGTGGCTTCCTACCTGTTTGGGTGCTTGATTTTTTATTTAATTTCCCCCTTCCCCTCCCTGTGCCTGCCGTGTGCCGGTGGGGGGGGAGAACTGTGGGATTGGCAGGGTCGCTATTCCCCAGCCTCTCCGGAGAAAACTCGAGGACGGGAGAGCGCCTTCCCGCTCATGGATACGTGGGGGGGCCCCGCTCCCCGCTGGAGCCGCCGCCGCGGGGCCCGGCTGCTGCTGCTGCTGCTGACCGTGCGGCTGGGGAGCGGGTGAGTACAGCGGGGAGCCCCGCACTGGCACCGCCCGCACGCTGCTGCCGAGTCTCCACTACCTGCACATCGCGCCCCGGGCTGGGGGAAGAAAAAGGGGAAGGGAACGTGCTACGCGGCAGCCGAACTTAAAAAAAGCCCAACAAGGCGCCGGTGCTCCGACGGCGGCTCCAGCGGGCGGCCGCGGGGAAAGCTGGCACTGGCAAAGTAAAAGTTCAGCCTCATCCCACTTGTTCGCTGCGCGAGTTGGTGAGCCCGGGCTCCGCTTGGCGCACGGAGGGGAGGGCTGGAGCTTAGCTGGGGTGCGGCTGAGGTGCGGCTGGTTTCTCGGCAGGGTCTGGCCCAAGGGCCGGTACTGGCGGATGGGAGGAACAGCGCTCCCGGTGCCGTTAGCTCCGGACTGTATAGCGGGGCGTGATGCGCGGCACCGCCTTGAGCTTCCGCAGCCTTCCGGAGGGAGACTTTGCCGGGCAGCTGCTCAAGTCCCAGAAGCTGGAAACGGGCATTTTAAGGAAGAGTTGTAAAATTGACCCGGAAGACTCTGAAGAAACAACAGTTTTTTGGTACCGCTGTGTAAATGTGTGATTAGTACCCATAACAACTTAACGAAGAGCAATCTGATCATTCAACTGCATTAATAATCCAGAGCTAATGTGGACCATTCCACAGGTTATACTCTCATAAAAATCACAAAGCAGCACTGAAAGAGCATCTGACTGTTGCTCAGTGTGCCTTTCTTTTTAATGATAGACTAAATTATCATTCTACGAGGGTATGCAAATGTGTAGTAAAAAGGCTGGCAAAAAAAAAGAAAACCAACACCCACCATAAAATGCATTATAACATTTGTTTAAGTCCATCGAACTCTAGACCCCTTCCACATACTGAATGATGATTTATCATTCTATGTGTATGTGTTGATCTCAGCTCTTCTCTCATCTTCAGAAGGCTGCTGTGTTATCCTAGTCAGGAACACCAGTGATTATACTTTTCTTAATGTCTCTGTCTTTTAAAACCTTGGTATGTTATGGAAATATTTTTCAAAAGCATTGATGCAAATGATACCAGTGCAGCTGTGCATCTTCAGAATGCTTCTTAATGAACATATTGTACCTTAGGTATGAAAGAATTATCAAGTGGTTTGAGAAAAAAGAATATGAATGCTAATTTGTCAGTCCAAAGGCTTAGTTACAAAGGAGGAGGACTAGCTGGGAAAAAATAAAGTAGTTTTTGTTTGTTTGTTGAAGTGTGGTTGTGATTACAGGGCTGGGTGTAGGTTATTGTGTATACATCTCATTAACAGTAGCATTCATGAATAAGTTGATAAGAAGTCTTCAGTAAGAAAAAGAGGTGACTTACTTGCATTATTTCACTGTGTATTTCAGAACAGCTCAGATAAAATGGAATCTTTGGTATAAACATTTGTGTATCTGAATCAACTGTTTTCAGCCCTGCCTTTTGTTCAGAGGCTACATTGGAAAATGATGGTTGAGAGATTTTTCTCTTTTGCTATTTTTTTCTTTTTAAGTGACAATGATGTTTTTCAAATGCTGATTCTCTGGTATGTAGTGCATTACAACTCTGGGGTGCTCGCAGAGAGCTCAAAAGCTGTAGTGCCCTTTAGCAGCCAGCCACAAAGTAGGATGGAAACGCTATTTTTCTGCTTTTTGAATGCCTTTCTGTAGTTTCAGCCCAAGCTTTTTCTTGATGTTCAAACTAAAACACAGAAGTAATGCTTTTCTCATGAATAGACCATATTGCACCAATTCTGGTTTTGTTTTTGTTTTTTCTCTGAAAACATCTTGCAGGAGCCAACTCACCTTTTCGACACATACTTTTAAAAGGTTGCAAATTACTAGTATGTGTTTATACACAAAATACCTTGTGTGGAGTATGAGTAAAGTTACTTAACACATGGAGTTAAAGCCTAAGCAAGCACATTGAAAGTTTAGTCCAACCAAGAGTTTATCCTTTTAATGTACTGCCCCCAAACCTGTTGTGTGACATTAGACTGAACTTCACCAGAAGCATTCACTGCAGTTGAACTCTGTCCCATAAACCTGTTGTCTTCCCCAGTTGTACACATGCAGCACAAACAGACCAGAATAGCCAATGCACTTGATGTCACTTTGTGAGACAGTATGTTGAAGGACTGGGTGTTTTTTTGTCCATAGTTGGCATCACTTCTGTAGCAGAAACTGGACTGTGAGCCTTTCTACAAGGTATGTGCAGGAAAAGAGTAGTTAGCGAGCAGTCGCTTCTATCCTAAATGTTCAGCAAAGCCATTATTCTTGTTTAATGCCAATAAATACATAACTCATAGGGAGGGCATAAAAGCTGACAATATAATTAATTTTATTTCCTAAATTCTAACCATACAGGTGAAGTGTAACTATAGCATTTCTTCTAGTTTATACTGCTTTAAATGGTATGTGCTGGTCAGCATCCCCAGTAGTATATTGTAAGCTTAACTTAATTTTTGGCCATATCTTCCTTTTAGTTTTGTAACCTGATGTTCTAAAAAGCAGTTATAAATGATCCATTGCAATGTAACTGTCAGCAGGTGCAAATGTCAATTAATATTTTCTTTTTCATTTCAAAGTATCTTTTAGGTAAATACTACATAATATGGCCTACGTTTTCTTCTTATATGAATTCCTGGATGAGAGTTAAGCCTGTCATAACAACATGGGTTTCTTCATGCTTGATAACAGTAATTTACTGTTTTGTTTGAACATCTGTGATGTTTATTCATTATTATCCTCACTCTTACATGCTTTGTTCATGATGTGACAGTGAATAACTTGTAATTTAGCAGTGCCAGTGTTTTAAAATACATTTTATTCTTTTTAAAGTTTATTTATATTTTCTTTTTTTACTGTAAAGTTTAATGAGACATAAATATTGAGGAATACTTATATTCTTTGCACATAACTTTCTTACAATGGATTCAAAGGAAACCTTCAAGCCATGGCAGTCCATTAGATAAAGGAGTCTTATAGCAAATTGAGTTACATTTTCAATTGCTTTTAACTTTATGCTTGTTAAATATGCCTGATATTTAACAAGAGGTATTGGTATCAGGAGTGCCTGCTACCAATTCAAGCCTGTCTGAGCTGGATAGAAAAGGTTAGAGGTGAGCACTTGTTGACTTTGGTCAGTTTTTTTCTGGATACATAAGTCTGGCCACAGTGTAAGTTACCAGGCAACTGGGGGATCTGTGTATTTTTTTCAAAGCTGTAGAGGAATTGTGATAATCTGGTTAGAATATAACACCTAGATTCTGTGGCCAGTAGGTAGGACTACTTAAATGGATGTGGTGTATGCGCTTTTTGAAGGTGAGATGCCTTGGTTTGTACTGTCATATATATATATATATACACACACTAAAAAAGCCATGAATGTTGAACTTGCAGAAGATCAAAGGTGAGCATCTCCCAAGATAGGCAAAGAGCCATTTTAGTAGCATAATTTATAAAAGAAAAGTACTAGAACTTTAGTTACCTCTATAGCTCTTTCTTGCACCACATACTCAATTGAGCGTGTACCTTGGTAAAATAACAATATCATAACTTATTTTGTAAAAAGCATCAGAGAGAAAGTGGTAATTATAAATGACAATATAAATGTCAGCACACTGACAGGAACCTTTCAAATGATGGTTGATGACAGTAACACTAACTTTTATTCCTTCACCATTTCTCTGAATGGTAATATTTTGTAAGGAGAAATTCAGATGCAATTGAATTAACCTGGAGATGACATGGAAGTCCCAATTTTGCATTTTTTACACATGCAAAGGCTTTTAATAACACTGAAAATAGTGTGGTGAGTTCAGTGGCCTACTGGCCTGTGTAAAAGCTTGATCTGCATATCTAAACTTAAAATGGTAAATCATGCAACAATACTGAACTATTAGAAGTAACTGGAGAGACTAGAAAGGTCATCAGGAATTGACCAGAGCAGAACTTGCTTCAAAGAAGAGGAAAATCTGAAGTGTTGTGACAAAGATGGAAAGAAATAGTTTCTAAAACATGCTTTCATTGGTGGATGTTCAGTCAGTAGGATCTGTTGTGATAATCAGTCTGTTACCAGAATAAACAAAATTGGAGAATTTACCCTGGCTTGTGCATCAAGTTTGTTGCTTCAGTATAACTGTTCTAAGTCCCTGCATAGAAGTATTGTACAGTATTTCTAGTCTGAGGTTTCTCTGGCTTCTAGCCAGTGGATCTCCTGCCTTCTGCTAGCTGAAAAAGCTTGATTTTTTTTTTCCTCAGTAGCACCTGCTACAGCTGGCTCAGCTCTGGATCCCATGTCCATCTCTTCATGGGGAAATCCAGGTTTTGTTTTGTATCTCTGGTTTGTGCAGGGCAGTCTCCAGGTTCAGACCATGGCTGTTGCTGCTCTTCAGGAGTGGAGTGTGGTCTGCAGACATCTGCTATTTAACAGGGCAGATGTTATCATTAGAACTCTTCCTTGCCGTTACGTGCCTCTGCCAAGTTTTGCCTTAGCATGAACTCAGAGCACCTCAAATGAATCCTGAAAATTCTTAAAATCAGCAGTTTGATCAGAAACCAACCTGGTGCTGCCTTTCTCTTTCCAGACTAGTCTTTCATAATATGTTGTAGATTACTTGCTCAGAGAAACCTCCTCACCTCTTGGAAATGAGAAGCTGCAGTGCAATTGTATGCCTAGCAGTTGTTGCAGGATAAATAACCTAGTCCAAAATGAATGTTTTATACAAATGTGTCACAACTGGAGATACTCTACACAAGGTGGAAATTCCCACTGAATTGGATTTATTCATACTACAGTTATACTAACTACTACTAGAAGTATTTCCCTGGTATATTGTAGTTTAAGGTGCAACTTGATCAATAGCTTACATTTTCCTTTCAGAAAAGTAAATTGAGTGAGCTACTTATGTTTCTTCAGAAAATACTGAATTCTTTGATAACCACTTTTTAAACCCTTTCAATTTTTTCTTTTAAGAACAGACCTCAAAAATGGGTAGATTATGTAATTATTAGCCTTATTAATGGCAGATATGGCAGGGGAGACACCATGGTCAAGCAGGTGATTTTCACAGGGCGAGGCTCATTCCTTGTGCTCTGGGTGTGCTGACCCCTGCGATTTCCTCAAATGTGGGAAACAACTGCATAATTTGTGGTAGCGGAAGAATGCTTTTTTGTTTCGGCTTTTTTCTTTTCTTGTTCAGCATCTTTGTCGGTGATGAGGACAGTGGGATTGAGTGCGCCCTCAGCAAGTTTGCTGACAACACCAAGCTGTGTGGTTCGGTTGATACGCTGGAG
>WYDI02030138.1:5747-28510 GCA_009867235.2 Psittacus erithacus
TTTCTTTTTTAAATTGTCGGAAAAAAAAAAAAAAAGAAAAAACAAAACCAAAAAAACAAAACCAAAAAAAAAACCCCACACCGCCACCAACCACCCAAAAAAACAAAACCCCCACCGCGGGGAGGGCCGGGCTGCGCCTATGGAGCAGCAAAGCGGACACCCCCCCCACCCCCCCGCAGCGCAGCCCAACTCCGGCCGGGCTCGGCTCCTCCTCGCAGCCCGCAGCGCCCCGGCCCCATCGCCGCCGCCTCCTCTTCCTCCTCCCCCTTCCCCCTCCTCCTCTGCCTCCTCCCCTCGCCCGGGGCACCGGCGGCGCTGCGGAGGGATCGCTCCCGGTGCAGGGGTGGGGAGGGAGGAGGAGGAGGAGGAGGAAGGCTCCGGCCCCGCTCGCCCGCAGCGCAACCGGTGCTGGTAGGTGGTGGCGGGGGGGCTGCGGAGGGAGGTGCGGGGCCGGCCCTGCCCGGTGCGGGGGGGAGGCGGGGGATGCGATGGGGATAGGGTGGAGATGGGGGGTAGAGTGGGAGGGAGGGCTGGACTATGGGAGAAAACAGACTGAAGCACAGAGACCAGGTAACTTCTGAGATTTGGGAGTGGCCATAGCTAGACCACAGGGGTCTTCAAAGGCTGCGGAAGAGGCTGTGTCAAATTTGTTGCAGCTCAGGAAGACTCCAAAAATAGGAAGACTCCAAACAAAAAGTGCTGGATTCAAGATGACTTTCAAGGACATAGCAGACAGGGAAGTGATTTGTTTTCAAACTTCTTTTATTTTTTTTTTTTAGGCTGTCCCACTTTGGTTTTCTCTCTTAAAAAAGTTATAAATCACGACCTAGCAATTCAGAGCTCTCTGTGGTTTTTGTGTTGACTCAGTGAACAGCAAATCCCTCCAAAGCTCTGACTGATTTGAATGTCCTGGCTCCCCGTGCTAGAAAGTTGTGGAGTCATTTTTCCTGGTTACAGAAACTGAAGCTTATGAAGAAGATAGATGTTTTCTTTCTCATTTGCTCCTAGGCTCCTAAATATCACTCCACTGAGCAAAGAATAAGATTCTTGTTACTCGGTTGTTTTACAGCAAGGGATTCTTCTCTTATGATCTTTTGCAGCAAAGCTAAGGGGCAGTTTGAGGAAACACTTTCCTCCCCTTATTCCCTCTCCCTGCTATCCCCCCAGACTCAGTATTTATCAGGCAGAGGCACAGGGTCTCTAATACATGCTCTGTCTCTGCTGCAGAAAAATGTGTCTTTCTGAGTTGCAGTGGTTATATATTGCCCCTGAGCCCTGCAGTAATTCATGGCAGCCTTTGGGCTGCTGTTAGTTGTGCTATAAGCAAAACCAGAGGGCACTGACATCCTTGGAGGCAATCCACCTGCTCTGACAGATGGGAACTCAGTGTGGTAGAGACCAGGAATAGCCAATTTTTGCATCTTTGACATACGGCTTTGGTCATGAGAGAGAATCCAATGATAATTCAGAAAGGCTTTCAAATCAAATGAAGTTTCATAGAATGGAATGGGACTTTAAAGCTCATCCAGTTCCAACACCCCTGGTATGAGCAGGGGCAACTTTCAGTAGACCAGGTTGCTCCAAGCCCCATCTAACCTGGCACTGAACACTTTCAGGGATGTGGCAGCCACACCTTCTCTGGGCATCATGTTCCAGTACCTCACCACTTCCACAGTGAAGAATTTTTTCCTTATATCTATCTAAATCTATCCTCATTCAGTTTAAAACCATTCTCCTTGTCCTATCCCTGCATGCCCTTGTAAAAAGTCTCTCTTCAGCTTTCCTGTAGGTCCTTTTAAGTACTGGAAGCTGTTCTAAGTTCTCCCCAGAGCCGTCTTTTCTCCATGCTGAAGAGCCTCAGCTCTCTCTGCCTGCCTTCATAGGAGAATAAGCAGAATTTGTAGCCTGCCCCTGCACAGAAGCTATTATTAATTTTAAAATTCTGCAGGAATGTGTTTGCAGAAACTGTTTCATATCTATAGTTTATGACTGGGCCTTCGGGGAGCAATGTACAAGTGGCAACTGGACTTTCCTAACTCTTTTTTCATGTTTGCTTTCATTGTCTGTTCTGTGGCTAACTTTTGAGAACTATTTCTAATGCAATTCTTGCGCCTAATGCAACAAACTTGCTGTTCATTTGCAACATATCAGTAAACATTTTTTGTTTTTATAAACCTCTTTGGAAAGAGGTTAATTTTTTTTTTTTTTCCTAGAGACAGGCTTTATAGAGGGAAAGCTTTATCCTTTCCTTAGGCTGTTATGAAATGTAGGTTGTTCAAGTAGAATTATCTGCCAAGCAAATTTCAGTCACACGCTTGCAAATGAATGTAGCCCTGAACTGCAAATTAAGGCTGAGTTGAAGAGCTCTTTGAAAATGCCTTTCTGAATGTTAAGGCATGGATTCTCTTCTCTTAATTTTAGGCCCTTCAGGGCTGCTCTGGAGTTATCTCCTCTGCCTCCCCAGTCAGCAGGGGAAGCAGGTACCGCAGAAGGGCGTATGTGGGCTGGGCCGGCCTCTTGAGGCACGCATGTCTGCTGGTGTGGGAGGCTGCTGGTGCTGCGGGAGCTCTGCAGAGCTCTGACACCTCAGCTGGCGGTGCTGCAGACAAGTAAGGAGGAGGAAGGGCGGCTTTTATGTATTTTTTCTTTGGTGACGTGGCCTGTTTAAAGCCCTAAGCGAGGTGATAATCCTGCTGCATAGCCTTCTTGTCTGCTTTCAGGCAGCCCAGGAAATAAGAGCCATCTCGAGACCCCCCTGAGAGCTCTGAGAGATCAGTGTTCTCTATCCTCAAGTTGGTTGGTACCAAACTCCAGAATTGTTTCCATTGTAATTCCTAGAAATGTTTGCAGAGTAAGTAGTTACTGGCTAGAAATATCAGGAGTCCAAAGAGAGCTTCTAGATGAAAAAAACATCTGCGATACGGTAAAAAACACAGGCTCCTCAAGTGAATACATTTCTGACGATCTTGAGAGAACAAAATGCTTCAGTAGTTCATAAATTTAATGAATGACCTTTAGTATTAGGGCAGAGATCAAAGGGAACAAAAACCAAAGAGAATCACAGGCAGAGTTAGCCACAATATGTCCTCTTTTTCCACTGGAGCATTAAAAAAAAATAAATGTCAAACAGTTCTCGGATGACAGCTTTAGCAAGTTAAGAGAAGCTTTATCATTCTTCCTTAGGTTCTAGGGAGATGGTAAAGAGGATCAGAAGACCACCATAGAAGAAGCACTCATTGAACAGCCACACCATCTTATAGTTCCTACTTTGGTTTCGTTCAGCTTGTACTTCATGGAGTTGTAGGATACACATTACTGAATAAGAACAGTTGGTCAAAGTACAAACTGCAGAAGAGGAGATTAGATCAAGTAACATCTGCATAGCAGTAAAAGAGCGCACTATAGGTTTGTAAGGCTAAGCCAAAAGAATAAAACCGGGACTCGAAACAAGGATGTCATAGGGAAAAAAATCCCCACAACCCCACAGCATTATGCTGACCCAAAAAGACTATCAATGAGCAGCATGTGAAACAGGACAGAAACCATGACAGAATTCCAGAGGGCACCTTCAGCAGCACAGAGCTTGCTGAAAGTGTGCTGGAGCATACTAGTTTAGCACTGAGGAAAGCACATCCTCTCACACAACCTATAACAAGCTTTCCTGCAGAAAAAGGGCTCCTCTTTCTTTCACTGCAGTGGCTGATTATGCCTTAGTGCTTAGCCGAAGCAAGGCGGTTTTTTTGTAGGCTAGCTGCTTTGCACAATAAAGGACTGCTTAGCCATCTTGAGGATGTACATCACTATGCAAGAACAGACCAGCATGGCTATATTTCTCACTAAGTTTAATGTAGATAACCTAAGTGATAGGAGCATAATGTTATTCCGATGTTTTAGCGGGGAATTTAAGCCAGCAAAGCACATAGGCTATATTCAAAAAGAAATGAAGGCATTATTGCAGTGAAGGCTGCAGGCACAACAGCTAAGAGCTCTGGGAGCAGAATTTATACTGCTAAGGTAGGCATTTAAGCTAAAACAGCTGACAGGCATCACAGGACTGAGGAGTGTGTCCAGACACCCAGGTGTCTGCCAGGCTCAGACACTGACTGGCAGCCTGGCAGCAGATGCTTACATGAAGGTAGAATTCACAGCTTGAACTTCCACAGATGCCAGTGGCTGTAAGGTGGTGACAGCAACCCAGGCCTTGTGCAGCCTGCTACTGAAAGCACTGACCAGAATGTAAGACCTCCATTTTAGGTCTGTCCGAGATAGAAAACTTGCAGGGTTTAAATGAAAAGTGCTTATTTCAGAGAGGAGTACACAAACCACCAGGACAAGAATGGGCTGTTCTCCCTGCATCTGTTGAAAGTAGGTCAGCACAACCCAAATGCAAACTAAGGTAAGCAACGGGAGCAGGCTTCTCTCTTCCAGTGAGATAAGCAGAACAAGTGAAGGAGAGAAAAGGAAGAGATCCTGATATTCAGGGAATGACGATATACTTTTTGTTCTGAAGAGTATGTCTGTCTATCCATTGCTTTGAAGATACACATCAAGAGATTGCTTAGTAGCAGCTGTAAGTCCCCTGGGTCAACACACAAGTGCTGCTTTATTAGCCAGTAATTCAACTTGGCTTCTCATCATAAAAATATTTATTTGTATTAGATATCTATTTTAACTTTATTATAATCATAAGACATTAAGCAGTACTGTCTGACACCCACAGAGTACTGTGGACTTATTCAATACAATCTGAGAAAAAAATACAGAAAAAAATCCATTGCGGTATTGAGAATTTCTTCAAGATTTATCCTTTAATCATTTTTTTCATATATGTGGTTGAAATAAGTTTTCACTACTTAAAAGAAAGAAAGCATGAAACTTCTAAAGATATTAAAAGCCTTCAGTAATATCTCTGTATGTAATATTTTTTGTGAGTTGCCTAGGAAATTGTTTATCCACATGTAGGAGAGATACCATTTTTAGGTTGAGACACAGAACATTTATCACAGCTTTTGAAATATTTTTCTGAAAGAAGGCAAGAAACAGGCTCTTTAATCTTATTGATCAAGATGCAAGTCAACGCATATCCAAAAGGCAATTGAAGTGTGGACTAGGCTGTATCCAAAAGGAGCAGATCTGTTTTATATATGTAAATTGAAATGACCAGATCTCACAGTATTAAGAAATATCCACTGAATCCTTTGGGATATTAATTTCAAGATATTATTTTGGAAATAATAGGAAATGGCAATCTTTGTAGGAGTGTCATTCACTTTTCATTTAGGACTACAGTCTGCCAGGTACTTAACCGTGTTACCGAAATAGCAAAGCTGGGATGAGTCCACTGTCATTTCATAACTTGTGTAAGACAGGGACACATTCTACATCCTGCAGCTGAGAACACAGTTATACCATCCTCTCAGCCTCGTGGTTCTTGGTGCCCTGAACAATGCAGGGAAAGAACATGGACCTGTGATGATGCAGCCCCACACAAGCCTCTTCTGTTTCTAAAGTTGTGGGATAAATAGCAATTCAGACATATATATGGCATGGCAGTCTAGATTGAACATGCTTAAATTATCAGCCTCCATAACCTGTCTGAAAATAAATTCTCATTACATTCTCTATAAAAAAGAACTCTGTTGTATCTGTTTTAAACTTATTGCCAGTTTCAGTGCCCTCTATTTTTAATATTATTGGACTTGGTGAATGCCAGCTCCACACTCACCTAACCTGCAACCTTCTAAATTTGAAGTAGCCCTGTTTAAGAGGAGGGGGTAGGACTAGCTGACTTCCTGAAGTGAGAAGATGACCTCTTGAGGTCTTCTGTATAGTTGATCTTCCAGCCTATTCTACTAGGGTTTTTGCTGTAAATCCTGACCATATCACTCTCCAGTCTTCCTCTTGTCAAATTGAGGTTCCAGCTTTTCTTGTCTCTCCTCATAAGGCAGCTGCTTTATCATTTTAGATGGCCTTCTCTGTAGTTTCTTTAATGCCACTCTGTCTTTCTTGAGATGTGGAAACCAGAACTACACACCATAATCAAGATATGTGCATCCCAAAGTTTTATGTAATATCTGTTTCATCTCAGTATCCTTCCTCATGTTGCTCATTGTTCTGTTGTCTTACTTCAGCTGTTGCTGCACACAGACCAAATGATTTCTGAGACCTGTCACTGATGACTCTAAGATCTCTTTTCCTGAGTTGTAAATGTTACAATCCCTAAAGCTATATGACACGGCTTTCTGTGGTTCATGCCTGTATGACATGATCCAATGTTTATATCTTCGCTTTGACTAGCGTCTTTGATAAACTTCAGATCTTCTGCTTGACATTTGTAATACAGCCTGGAGATAGGAATGTGGTGGTTTCATGTTCGTTGGGTTGGGGTGGTTGTTTTTTGTTTGGATTTTTTGTTTGGGGTTTTTTTTCAGCAAAAAAGGTAAAGAAAAAGAATGGATAAAGATAACATCAGCTCCAGGGCTTCAAAATGATCGAGTGATATGAAGCGACAGCGTTGCCATGTTCCAGTAACTATAAGGCTGTTGGACTGTAACACACATTTATTTATCAGGTAAAATATTATGCAGTCTCTGTGATGAGCTTATTATTATGACGACTTTGCTTCTCCATATACAGGTTTGCTCTGATTTTTGATCCAAGAGCAGGATTCAATATCTTTGCTATCTATATAGTAATAGCCTCCAAACTACTGTTCTTATTCTTTGAACAGAATAGAGTTTTTGAGATTATGTTTGCTAATTAGTCCATGAATCAAATTTAATTAAAAATACCTTCTTAAAAGAATTAGTAATGTATAGGACTCCTTTCGTCTTGAATGATCTTGATAATTGGTGAACATGGGCTCTTCAAACCTTTCTGAATTTAAGTAATTAGTTTCAGTGAAGATGCTTATGACTGTCATATACAGTTGTTGTCACTGGTAAGTAACAGATGAAAACAAGTCAGCAACTCACGTTTTCCAAGATATGCCATGACATGCAGGATTGATCTCTTACATCACTGTGATATTAAAGATGGCACAAATGTTAATTATCCTTTCTCATCCCCTCATTTTTATTTTGCAGCTCTCTTTTTGAAATGAATCCTCAATGACAGTTACTTCTCAAGTCAAGAATTCATGTCAGCATCAGTAAAATAACTTATTTCAGTGAAGTTGCATTGTTTTTTTTACTAAACAGGTTTTCCCTTCCTGAACTAAATCACGTTTTAGTCTATGTATATCCATCAGAGAACTAAAAGAACAATGAAACATTGGTGAGTTTCAAAGAGCCATCTGGTCTCTTAAAGTGAGTGTGTGGTAAGGCATTCACTGCTTCTCCATGGAGAGATATTCTGGTGAAGGACTGGACCTCACACGCTTTTGCCTGCAGAGTCAGAGGGATGCTGCTTGGTAAGTACTGATGCAGGTTACAGGAACAGATGGCTATTCTAAGCATGAGTCTCACCTGCTGCCAGCTATTCCTTACTGCTCGGGGTGGTCCTTGTACAACATGTGCCTTCATCTCCTAAAAATAGTACCCTTCAAGGAACATGGTGAACACACAGTCTATAGTATAACATATGACGTTACCGATCACTATTATCACATTACCAAGAAATAATTTCTTACAACTATACAAAGAGAGATTACAGACTGAGACCATAGCTCTAATAGTTTAATTTCTAAAGGGATTACTTTTATCCATAGTTCTGAGAATTTTGCTCTTATTCTTTCTGTGGCTGGATTTTGATATCTTGATTCTGCAGTCTTTCTTGCTGAATTCAGTGGAACTGCTTTGAGAATCCTGGCCAGAAATCCATGGGACCTTGGGTCAAGCCAACAATAAAACAGTGTTCAAGATGAGGATATATTAAATGAAATCACACCAACACAGGTGAATGAGAAGATCAATGGTAAGTTTTGCTAAGAACGAATATAGTAATTTATTAAATTGAAAGCAGTCTCACCATTGACATTTGCCAGCAGTTTACAGCTGAGATTTGGCTGCACGGCTAAGAGGGAAAAAAGATTGTTCTACCCGGCCATGCACCTTCTCCAAACTGTTTTGTCAAATTGATTACATTGTATGTTGCATTGTGTTTGCACAGCAAGGTTTTGGTAGCAGGGTTGCTACAGGTGTGGCTTCTGTGAGAAGGTGCCGGAAGCTTCTTCCTGTGCCTGATTGAGCCAATGCCAACCGGCTCCAAATTGGACCCACCACTGGCTAAGGCCAAGCCCATCAGCGACAGTGGCAGCATCTCTGGGATAACATAGTTAAGAAGGAAAAAAAAAGCTGTGCAATGGCAACTGAAGCTGGAGAGAGGAGTGAGAACATGTGAGGGCAACATGAGCCCTGCAGACACCCAAGTCAGTGAAGCAGGAGGGAAAGAGGTGCTCTAGGCCCTGGAGCAGAGATTCTCCTGCAGCCCATGATGCAGCTGTGTCCCTATAGCCCATGGAAGTCCATGGTGAAAATGTTTAGATGCTCAGACTATGCAATGTAATAATAATCAATACTGTTCCCCTAATGACATGGTTATGATGTAAGAAGTTACATTTATCAGGCTGCAAGAGCTGGACAATTTTTTTTCCAGTGTGAGAAAAAAAGACAAAAAAGGAATTGAACCAAGAGGATACAGTAGTAATAAAACCAGAAGGTCTATAAAAACTAACTCAAGGAGACTCCATGCTACTCCATGTAGTAGTGTCATATTAGAAGGATGGTATTTTTGATTCACACATCAGAAGACAATGATACAATCTAAAAACGTTTGGTCTTTATTCACAGTTCTTTGCCATTGTCCTGTTCAGAGTGCTGTATTTTTCCCCCAACAGACTTTTCAGACCACAATTAATCACCTATGGAACTAATTCTCTAACCAGAAATGACTTAACATGGGTATTATAAATTTTAGACTTTGAAAATGTAAAATCTCTGCAGCAGCAGACTTAAACAGAGAGATGTATTGCCTGGGTAACCCATGTTGATCATGTCCTAATACATGGTAATACTTCTACCCTATTCTTAACGCAGTTTCTACACTTTAACACTTTGTTTCTTCATGGTAGAAGGTAACAGGGGATTTGTTATTGATGTAGAATATTGTTCCAGGTTCTAAATTTAAATAATAAAGGCAAAATCCAAAGTGGCCCCTTTTTTTTTTTGTTTTATTTTGTTTTATTTTTGCCTAAGTCTGGTAAAAACAGTCATACTTGCAGCTGCTGCACCAAATTGCATATATCCTTAGAGCAGATAATATCATAGGTCAACTAGAGATATTTATAGTAATGATGCAGAAGGATACAAATACATTGCTCAGAAATCAGAAGGCCAGTGTTCTGGAAGTTCTTCTATCATATGACTGGTTCCTGAGAACCTCCAATGCCATCCTGATCATTAAGTATACTATTTTTGTTTTTATGAAAAAAATTATCCCCGTTTTGAGTATGAGAACTCATTTCATGCTGTATGAAGTGACAGTGTGGAGGAACAGATGCTTCATTAGTTTAGCCCCATTGTGGTTTTGTGAATTTGTCTCTTAGCACGTTAGTTTGAAGGCTGAGAAGGATTTTGTCCTTGAACAATACTTCTCAACAAATTTAAGAAGTCTTGCTCAAAAAACCTTTAAAAATAGGCTTAAACACAGGCTTAAACACAATTGGCTTTTGTTATTACTTGGAGTCCTGGATATGATCTTGTCCAATTGGATCCTTCCTGGATGGACTCCCTTGGGTTAACACAGTGGGCATTCTTCCCAGCACATAAGGAGGAGAAAGGAAGCGGTATTAAAGGATTTGGTAGGCAGGACTTGCCACAGCACAGACATGAATGGAAATATTCCAGAATTTAGGCACAGCCATTTTGGAGATATTCGCATCCTGACACACAATTCTTTGAACTGTTTTATGCTGTGTGTTTACCTGCTGTTGAAAGATTATTATTTGGGAACAGGGCAGTCAGGAGTTCCAATAATCATTATTTCCCAGGGGGGAATCAAAAGGAGTGGAAGAGCTTCTGTGCTAAATGATGTTATTCTCACCTAGTGTGAGATCAGCGCTTGAGTCATTGCTTATATTCTTTCAGTGTCCCAGAGGCTTTGCTCTGCTCTGCTCACTTGCATCATGGAGGTAATTTATTAGATAGACACTGCCTAGAGGTTTTTTTTCACAATCATCATGGAGCTGAGTTGGACCAGATCGACTCTCATATTCTTCACTTTTAAGGAAAAGAGTAATGTCATTGTGTAAGTAATGATATTTATGGGAAATAATTAGTGAATGCGCAGAGTTAATGAACTTTCTCTTCTGAGAAAAAAATTCAGCTGGAGTTGGCCTGGACGAGCAGGTTTAGCCTCGAAAGTAATTAGCTTGACTTGACTATTCCTTGAAAGAACAAGCAGTTCCTATTGAGCCCTTCAGGTCTCTTGGGCAAATATATAATAAAGCATTTTTCTAACTTAGTTAATGATTTAGCTGAAATCAGAATGAAAGAATCAAATTAGTAGAAGTTATGTCCTTCTTAAAGTCTTTTACCTTTTATTACAGAAAAAAAATGCCCTCATTATAATTAATATCATCTACTTAGAGTTCATCAAAATGCATAATTTAGATATGCTAATAACTAAGCTATTTTTAAATTACAATATATTTAAAATTTATATTATGCAATTAATGTTTTTTTAATGTTCACTGTTTACCCCAAAGATTTAACCAGCTTCAAAATATTTAAGGTAATTACAGTACCACACAAATCTTTTATGAGAAACTTTCATGTGTCACCTCATCACCTCCTGTAATGAGCATTGCATGGATGGTGTGGGAGTGAACCACATTTCCTGGCCTTGTAGGTGGAAAATGAAATGCATACTACTGCTGCTGCTGAATATGTGTTCATGCTTTGCTTGCTTTATATAGGATCTTATATTGTGCTTCAGCCTTATGATATCTAAGCACTTCGTAGAACTGTTCTAAAGGACTTGACTAACATCTGATATTCTTTCTTGCACTTTCCTCCAGGGAGGCATGGCCAATGACAGCTGATGAAAGCAGAGACTTGAGACTTTAAGTGTGTCAGATTTGAGCTTTTGTATATGGTGTGTTAACACTTTAGGGAGAAATTGTGCTAAGGTCCAGCACTAAGCACAGGTGCAGTGTAAATAAACATCTTTGGTAGCCTGTGGCTTGTGGGAGCAAGGCAGGGAAATAGAGATGCTGGAGGAAAACACAAGAGGGGAAAAGAGAAGGGCTGATATACAGTTTTAGACAGTCTGCCTAACTGCCTTTAGATTACAGGAAAGTGAATGCTACCAGAGCTGCACAATATGAACATACATGGGAAAAAACCTGTTCAATAGAAAAAACAGAGAGTCTTTCAAGCACTGCAGAGAAATGGATGGAAAAGATTTCTGTTCACTCTGTGGGAAATTACACACATTTGTTTATGTACAGTACTAAGAATAGTTGTACACCTGTATTTTGGGCAGGAATCATACATCCTAGTATGGAGAGACATCCATTGGTACAAATGTTCAGTATGAGGGTTCAGTACTTGTTCAATAGCCCTCTTAATAATATGCCAGCAGTTCTGAACCACTAGCAGATTTTGATATATTCCTGCTTTCCTGCAGGTCCCTGAAGATTTCACCAGTCACTGCAGTGCCTACAGCATACTGACACTCCTGCAGCATCCGCCACAGAGCAGCTTCAGGGTGTGTGAAAGCATCAGCTGCGTCCATGTCTCGCTTAGATGTCCTTACAAGTACAGGGGCCACAGGAGCAGAGGTTTCTGCATTTCCCTAGGATTGTAACAAATAGATACGTCTGTCACTACATTGTTAGGAAGTTTTTTAGAGAAATGTACAGACTAAAGCAGCAGTTGTTACCTGCTTCTGATTATTCTTCCCTTGCTATAGACCTGCTGCAAAGTAGTGACACTTCTGTTGCTATCAGTTCCCCTTATTTTTCCACATTAGATATCAAACATTTGTCTTTGAAGAAAAGATGAGTTGCTAATTATGAATTGCTAATTTACCAATACTGCGAGTTGTGATCTGAACCAGAACATTCTAGACAGGATATAAAGTATATGAGATAGCCCCGAAGATAATATTTATGGGGAATATGGAAATCATTAAAATTTTTAAAAGATCAATGTTCTCTAAAAATGAATTTTGCATTCATGGCTGGTATCCACAGATATAATAACTGCTTTTTGTTCCTCATAGCAACTCCTGATCTGCTGTACTGAAAAATAAAAAGGGAAGCAGTAATCATTCTTGCCGTGAAATTTCATAAGAATGTTATATTTACCTTATATAATCAATATCATATACTACAAAACAGCCACAGTTAAGAGACACTATTGAAAAAGGTTCACCTAAGCGGAGCTTCATGGTTAAACAAATGTTATGGAAAAACCAACTAGAAGAGAAAGCATTTGTGACATTGTATGGGCATAAACATGTATTTGAAATGCTGGGCAAAGCTAGACTGTCAAGTATCTAGAATGTCATATTACCATTCATGAAGACACATCAGTCTGATGTTATTAAATATAATTCTCTTTGTGCTACTATTTGCTGTTTAAAATGAAAGGAGAAATAATTGTTCTTTACTTATTCAGCCTGTCACCTCAGATCTGAAGATTTCTGTCAATAGCAATTACAGGTGGAGACATGGGTTATGGCCCCTCACACTCAAATTCGAGCATGTCTATAGAGAAAGGAGTGAAAAGGAGGTAAAGGCAGTATGTTTAAGCTGCTACACTAGGCTGATTCCTCTGCTCTACTGGAGCGGTCCCATGTGGGTTATGAGATGTTTTTAAAGAACCTATTGTGGATTTAGGATTAAGTGTGACAATACTTGATGTTACCTTCTCTACACCCAATTAGAAATTCAAATATTCATGTTAAACACCTAAATCCATTGAAATTCATATTTCAATCCATATTGAAATCTATCAGTTTCATAGATGAAACACAGATTTGTCTACATGCCCTGAGTGGGGATACACAACTGTAGACAGGATATTTAAGCCTTCAAACAGTAAATGAAAAAGGGAGAAGCGCTGAAAGCCCTTTGCTCTCCGGCACCTCACAGGAGCTAAAGCACTAGCCCAAGAAGTACAGAAACTGTGATTTAGGTCTTAGCTTCAAAGGACACGAAAATTTTATTTAGAAAAAGAAAACAGAGCCATAGACTCTGTGTAGGGCCATAAGCAAAGCTATAACGCTCTACACTAAGCTGAAATATAAATGTTCTCCACATATCCTGTTGAATCTGGGTCTCTGCTCTGAAGGACAGGGATGATGTGCAAAGGGAAAAGTGGAAAGTTATCTGACTTCATAGCCAATTGGAAGAAATAGCAGGGAGGTTTAGCTGTGGGAATAAAATGAGATTTGCTAATGTGATCTAGATGGAAGCTGAAGTGCTTGGAGATAAATGATTAAAGAGAACTAAGGCTGTGTGAACCCAAAGCTCAGCAGAAATTAAGAAAGTTTTAAACAACTAATTCAAAAACAAGATCAAAAGTATCAAAATAGTGGAAATCAATTTCCTTAGTATAAAAATATACTAATTTATTACGGGTGAAATCTTTTAGTAGAGTGGCAAAATTTGTTTTCAGAACATCTGCTTGAAGAGTGAGGTCTGCACTACAAAAGAGATGTGTGAAGCTTGCAGAAGAATTATATAACTTCTGAGCTCTGAATCAGGGACTGTAAGTAGAGAAAAATGGGGTAGATTTCACATTGCAAGAACCCTTTTTGCAGATGTTAGTTAGCTCTAGGCAGCCCAACATGTGGTTCAGTTCTTCCCTGATCTTACTAGTCATAGTCTTTATAGAGCCATTCGAGGAACTTCGAACCCTCTGTGTTTAAGCCAACAGAAATTAAGCAAAAATGCATCTAAGTGTTAATTAAACTCAACCCTTTCTATGCAATAATAGAAAATTTAAGAAGTATCATATTGCATTGTACTGGTGCCTTTCCCCTTTCCAGTTCATACGTATTGTTTTTAGTGTTTTTCAGTAGCTTAACAGCCATAAATAAATATTCAGCATTTTTTCATGTGTTCCAGGTTCTGTGATGCTTCCAGTGCCAGTAGTTCCAAAGTGATAGGAAAGGGTTCCATTTGTTTCATAGTCGCGAACAAATCACTTCTACTTTTTACACAAACAGTGTAAATGTATAACTGTCCTGGACTGAGCTGGACAAATGCTTGTGAGGTAGTTGTTTATTACTTACAATAGATGTCACTTATAGCAATTTACTGACTCTCTTCTTAAACAGATATTTGTTGAGGATAGAAACATTTAAATTTTAAATGTAAGTTGTTTATTAATAATAAATACTGGTAAACCCAATGTATATTTCTAGCACAGAATTTTTCATCTTTAGATTCAAAGTACTTTATAAAGGATGATAATACTTTGGTCTGTTTTCCTCTCATAGTGTGGACATGAAAAATTGAGTTAGAAGGAGGGAAATGCCAGCAGTGACAGAGCCAGGGCTTGGTCTAGGGGAGTTTCTCTCATACAGGTGAGAAATAAGCTGCCTCCCACAGAAACTGGTAGCTCTGGAATAACAAAAGTCTTTTTTTCCTGTTTCTAGGCAGAATGTCCCCTGAAGTAACTTGCTCTGATTGCCTCTTGTCTTGTCACCATACAGCTGTGTGAGGTACCTATCTCTTATTTTATTCTGGCAGATTATGATTAGATCACCCTGAGCCCTGTCTTCTCAAGGCTGAACAACCCTACTCCTTCAGCCATTTTTCCTTTGTCAAGTTCTCCAATACCCTGATTGTTTTGATAGTCTTCCCCTGGACCCTCTCCAGGGGAAACAATGAGACACAGACACTGGATGTAGAAAACAATATCTTTCTTGCAGTGAGGGGCCCAAAACTGGTGCTGAGTATAAAGGGACAATCAGTTCACTAGTGTATTACTGATTTAACTTTTTTAAATCTCATGTAATTCTTTTGGCCCAATGCTTTCACTTGCCTACATATTACATACAGGATATAGAATATCTGTAATAATCTGCTGTCTTGGTTTAACCCCTGCCAACTACTAAGCCCCATACAGCTGCTTGCTCATTTCCCGCTGCTGGGATGGGGGAGAGAATCAGACAGGTAAAAGTGAGGAAATTCATGGGTTGAGATAAAGACAGCTTAATGGGTAAAGCAAAAGCCATGCATGCAAGCAAAGCAAAACGCAGAATTCGTTCACCACGTCCCATCGTCAGGCAGGTGCTCAGCCACCTCCAGTAAAGCAAGATTCCATCATGCGTAACGATTGCTTGGGAAGACAAACACCATCATTCAGAACATCCGCCCCTTCCTTTTTCTTCCCCTAGCTTAATATGCTCAGCATGATGTCCTATATTATGGAATATCCCTTTAGTCAGTTTGGGTCAGCTGTCCTAGCTGTGTCCCCTTCCAGCTCCTTGTGCACCCCCAGCCTACTCGCTGGTGAGGTGGATTGAGAAGCAGAAAAGGCCTTGACTCTGTGTAAGCACTACTCAGCAGTAACTGAAACATCCCTGTATTATCAACACTTTTCAAGCACAAGTCCAAAACACAACCCCATAGCAGCTACTGTGAAGAAAATTAACTCTATCCCAGCCAAAACCAGCACAATTGCCTATCTTAATTCCAATTTTCACACTACTGTGGACATTTCTTTTTTTGGTTGTCCCTGTGCTGTAATTCAATGAAAATTGCAGATGGCTCCATTCTAGCTGTATGTATTGTCAATGCACTGCCACAAAGCTATGCTAGACCTATCTTCAAATTAGCTTGCTCAGATACCATTCAGTAGAGTCTGTCTGGCAGGCAAGTAAATAGTGAGCTACACAACTGCCAGTACCTGAGCCATCTCCACCACTGTGAAAATGTTTTGCAGTACCAAAAGCAAATGTTGTTGTTGCTGTGTTCTCATGCCTTGGCAGACAGCACCGAAATCTGCAAGACAGACTATTTTAAAACATACCAGTATCAATTTGACCTCATTTGATGTTCTCCTGAGGTCAGTAGCTTAGTGCCACTCACAGCAAGACTATTTCCCTTGTGCAATAATTCAAACCTATTTCCCATTTGGTTTTAGTTTGTAAGAGTACAGTGGAAGAAATGTATTTTTGTTAAGCATTCAAAAACAGATAAGATGAGAAGTGATGGAAAAAAGGAAGATCTTCCAGTCGATTCTGGAGGGATGCAAACTTCTAGTCAATAGCTTCCAAAGTCTTGGTATGTGTGCTGGGACTCTGACTGCCTCCTGTCCAGCCTCTTGCTGAACACACAGGATCTGTGCATGTTGGAACACAGGAGTAATGAGACCTGAGCACTCGAAAAGCAAAACTTCTATGGTAGCTTCTCCACGATTTTTAAATAAAGTTCATTTCTTCTGTGCTTTCCTGGTGTGTTAAATTAGTCCCATTTGAAATGAGGAGATTAAGAGATCCTTGCTGGTTCATTGTGGAAGGTAGAGGATTTGCTGCCAAAAGAATAAAATAAAATAAAAGGATACCAGCTTAATTCTCAGTTCCAAAGCTTGCTGATTTTTTCTGAAACAAGAAGAAATCCTTCCTTGTTTTAGACAACCTGTGGATACCATTCAAGCTGTGTTCCATACATAATGAAATAGGTCAACCAAAGTCTTCCCATATATCTTGTGCTGTTACCTTCTTGTTCGAATGGTAATCACAGGTGTCTTTTTTTCTACCTTTCTTTCCAAATCTGTTGTTCACACATTTCTGTTGTACTTCACACGGGCACACACTTGGCAGCCACTTAGCTGTTGCTAGAGTGCTGTTGTTGTGCAGTTTTGGCTGTCCTACTCTATCTCCCAAGATGCCTTTTTAATTGACTTAATTTTATTACTGAAAATTAATTTACACATAATAGACATAACCCTTAGAACCATTTGCTCACATTTGCCAAAGCTCTTTTATAACCCAAAGAAAGATGTTGTAATTATGTATTTTGGCATAATTCCATTTCCTGTTTTTACAAATTACTTTTTGCTGATTCCAATTTTTATATACATAATATAAAAGGATGCTAAGATGTGTAAATTAACTGCTATTTATGTGTATATATTTATGTATGCATATAATTGATTAAAATGGCTATTTTTTAACAAAGAAAATGGATGATTCTATGTGTTTGCCCCTAGCCTCAGAAAAGTTGTAATTTTTCTAGGGGCTGTATACAGTGTTATGCCTGAGAGGCATGGATTCAGTTCCTAAGTCTATTGTGAGGTTTCTGTACAATCAGCTGTAAAATGAGGACTGAATTACCTTATTTGCTTCATTTTCATTTTTTAGGTTTTTAAGATAGAATAATCAGTTGATACACACAAAGTGTATATCACAGTGGGTTATGTCTTTGCCTGAATCTCACAAAATGTCTGTACAGACACTGAACTGAGGAGCAAGGGAACAGAAAGGGTTTATAGGTGTGTGCATTGGAAGCAGATTTGTTACATTTGGTTTTTGAATTTAGAAAATATCTTTTTTTTCTGACTGTTCCTTGCTGAAAGCTTTCCAAAAAAGCTGTGTGTTTTACATAAGTGTTGTGTTATTTATAATGAAATTGAAAAAGTAGTTTAAGACTATGAAACACAATTTATTTCTTTATTTTGAAGGACAATCATTAATTGTCTGTGAGAATCTGAACGTTGAGCTTGTGTAAAACACCACTTTCTATAGTGTGAGTCATAGACAGGAAACTGAAATTGTCTCAGGCACCATTTGTATTTGGCCATTGGAGGCCTTGAGCGTAAAAGAAATAAATAACAAGGATTTTGGCTATTGATACTGTGCAGATAGTATTATTCTGCCCTCTTTGTTCGAAGCTGATAAGTCTCCACAGGAATGTGAAAGGATGACTCAAGGATAAACTGACTTAGAGGATGGAGTCAAAAACTAGACCACCACAACACCACCACAACATAGGGAAAATGACCACCCTGAGGCACCTTGAGAGAGCCCCAGCTTCGGAACTGCACAAGTGCTCACTAAACTATGTCCATCGTTATAGTAATGTCTCTTGACACTTCATATGCAAATTATGGAAAACACTGCAGAAGAATACGAACATAAAAGTGCACGGATCAGGTCAGAGAGAGAGCTCCCACCAGTGACGATACCCTAGGTGAAGAGGACCAATGAAACGTCACTGGACCCGCAGGGGGTGATGCCTCTCTCTCTCATTCTCTCCCTTTTCTTCTCTCTTTCTTCTCCTCTCCTCTCTTTTTCATGGAATATTGACTAGACCTAAGTTAAAACACATGCCACGGGATTTGCTGATCCAATTAATCATTGTTGAGTTATTATATCTAACCACATGCCTTGTATTTTGTATTAATAAATCATAAAACTGGTTGGTGTCATTTCACCTTAATTCAGTACAAGGGTATCACAAATTTGGTTATTGGTCCCAAGGGGTGGGAGGTTGTCCTAAATGACTCTTTTGGGGTCTTGACATTGTCAGATCAGTGTAACACACTATTTATCCCAATTGATAAGTTGATGCAGCTTGGCTAAGCTACTTAAGTATATAGAGCTGAATTAAGAACCTTCTTCAAAGGGAAATGGAAAATGTATGGTCTTTGAACTTTGAAATCTGTGTCTTTTGGAGTCTTTACTGTAAATAAGGATGTAGGACCCAAAGGAACACATTTTGTTGTTTATCCAGCCTGAACTGCAACTTTAAACACCTGTGCACAACATTTAAACCCTACTGGAGTCTTTAAAAACCATTTACAGTAAGTTCTTATTCTTCGCAATGGCAAAAAAATACATGAAGATTGACCTCAGCAGTTTCTCAGACCAGGCCTTCTGCCCTCATTCCACCTGTGGGGCTCTCAATAATAGGTATATTCAGGCCTTAGCTGGTGAACACCCAACCAAACAGGTGGAAACAAGATTCTGGAGATTTCTGGGTGTGTGTCATACTGGAAATACAGGGGTTGAGACTTTGGATTTGTGAAGCTGTTTTTTAATATCCCTCGCACTTGAATTTAATTTCAATTAAATTCAAATTCACTTGAATTTTACCTGCTTGCACTTACATTTAATTTCACAAGCTGCTGCTACTGCATTGGCTTAAAAGTGCCTTTTTTTCCTATTTTCATAAGGGTCTGATTTAACTCAGGCGACTAAGTCCAGGAGACGATCAGTGGTTGAAGCACTCCACCTTAGAATAGCATTCCTATCTGACAGAAATTAAATCCTAGCACATACATACATGGGAAAACTGACCCAGCTTTATTTGGTAGCAGATCTTCAGCACAGCTTTAAAAGCACATTTATTTTGGATTTCTCACACTCTTCGAGGGAGACTATTAGTGCAACCCACTGGGCTAGTCTTCTCTACTGTACCATCTAATTAAGTCCTTCAAATATAATGATAATGCAGAGGACTACAGACATTACCTCCAAAGACAGATTCCTTCTGGCTCACCTTTCTGCATATAAGCAGGGAGTCTGACCTCCCATCCCTGTCTGACTTGAAAGCCCAAGGCTTTAAAGCAGTTCCTTGCCCTTTAAGCTGTACTTACTGTTCTACCACCAGCAGAGAGAAACATCAAACCCTTGCACTTGGGTTGTCTCCATCTCCTAACCTCAGAGGTTTCTTCTGCTACCTAAAAATATTTCCTAAGTCAGTATGTTGAACCCCCTTCTCAATTCTTACTCTGGTACAAAGTTCTTTGGGAGAACTTGGAATTTCAACACATCTGAGATACATCTGTGAGCATCACACTGATGCCCAGCTGTATTATCTGAACTCGGCTTGCACCATTATCTGAATGGCAGCCGTGTGACAGGTAGGGATGGGATTAAAGTCCCGGTGAAGTCTATCCACACTTCAACTGCCATCTTCAGAAAGCTCTGCCAAGCATGTGCCTCATGATACTGAAGAATTACAAACTTCGTTACTTTCTTCTACTTCCTTTTCCCACAAAAGTAAGGGAGAATCACTAGGTCTGGGATGTCCATACATCAACAGGCAAAGATCACTTTCCCTAACAGTTTTTTTTTAAATGCATCTTTAAGCCCACATAACTAAGACACAGTAAGTTATACATGTATGTATGTATGTACAAGACATTGTCAAACACTTCATGACACCCTTGTAATATGTTGTTTTGTTTCTTTATTATTGTCTAGGATTTATTTTATTTATATCAACCTAAATCTCTGCAGAGACCATGGGTTAGAAACCGCCTGCTTTTCTAAAGCAGTCTGGTCCCAGGCCATCTGGCCAACTTGCCACATAAGATTAAAGGCATCTGGGATTGAAACAGAAATTAAGAATAACTCCTCATGGCTGATTCCCTTTGGTTGCATGAGAAACATCAACACAACAGCTTTCAATAAAGACAAAACTATGGGGCACACTAGCGCCAGGCATATGATGAGTGGTGTGTGGGTTGTGAGTCCTGATTTTTTTCACTAATGACGCAGATAATATACTATACCTTCTCCCACCTGCAGTATTTGTTGAAAAGTGGTTTGTCAGCTGACAGTTTTCATTTAAGGAGGAAGGTGACCTCATGAGAAATTAATGAGGTTGACATATTTTACATTAGTTCTAATGCATCACACAAAATCACCAAACTTATGGATACTGAGAAAACTAGGACAGCAGCTCTCTTGTACCTCGACCCTATAATGCATTGCTAGAAAAGTTAAATTGTTCCTCACAAACATAACAAAATTGGATTACTATTGAAAGCACCAGTTCACAGATGTCTATGGCCAAGGTGAGTGTAGTTAACACGTGTAACACCATGTGGCAAGCAGACATGCCCCTACTCAACTTCCCACTTAAGAGTGGAAAGAACTGATTTCGTGAGTCAGGAAACTGAAAATGTGAGGTCAGAATAGAGGAAGGGATAGAGAGGAAAGGAAGAGGTATGAAAAGACCTGGAAATTGAAGCAATTTTTGAAGAGGATTAAAGGAACATTTAATATCTAGAAGATTTGAAGACGCAAAGTGGTGTTTTTTTTTTAATAGTATGTCTTGAGATTTTATCTGTGAGATCCAACTTAGAGCTAAATTCGTGATGAATTGTGGAAATATCAGCATTCATTCATAGGTCTGCCATAATGACTCTAGAAGAAAGACAGAAATTATTTTAGCTTTCAGATGGATGAGTATTCGCTGTGTAGGAAATAAACTCCAGTCTCTTCTTTAGCTTTGCCTGTCAAAACAGTCATGAAGAATTCATATTTTAAGCCACATAATCTATTCACTCCTTCTACCATGTTCATGCTGCTAATAGGTTATGTTATTCTCTTTGTCTTCATATGTTTAGGAAAGAATCTCTCCCCCCTCTCTCCCAAATCAGTGGGTGCATATGCTATATTTTATAGGAAAATGAGAATGTGGCTCTATTCTCTCAGTAAAAGCTGAATTCTTATGCACTATGTACTGAGTGTAAGATTGAATAAGAAAAGACTGAAAAATGTAAGAAGAATTTGTGAGCATGACAAAATGTATTAAGCAGCTGGTAGACTGTGCCAGAGCCAGATTTAAAAGTTGAGTTCCTGTTCCCCAGGAGAACTGGTATTAAAAAAAGCCAAACCAAACCAACCCAAACCAACCCAAACCCCAAAACAAGCCAGCAACACAACACTTTTTAACTTTGAACAAATGCCTTATTTTTAGACATTTTCACATATGACAGAACTTCTGGAAAGTTCTGATTTTGAAAATGAACTGCTGAATATGAACGTATGAACATATGAACAGAGATTGATCCTATTCTGAAAGTATTTTTTTCCACACAGGAGTTACAGTGTTAACCTTGGGTTACATTTTCAGATGTTCAAACCCACACTATCAGTCTGCCTCAAGCCCACATTATCTAAAAGTGGATTTGACAAATATCTGCCCAAGATAATTAACTTAGACTAGATGTTTAACTTCTAAAAAGCTAAATCTAGATGAACTGAGTCCTCTTTGAAGTGTTTTGAAGCCACAGGATGAAACAGAAATGTTGAAATACATGAATTGAAAACATCAGAAAAGTTATTATAGGTCTAAAAACTCCTTTATTTTTGTAAAACAGATTTTTAGTCTAAAATTATTCTACTGATTTTAACTAATATTACTCTCTTTTAACACTGATAGCCACTGTAAATGAGTTAATATAAAGGGAGACTTTTACGTGGTACAGTGTAGAAGCAGTTTTTTTCTTATATTTTAATCACACATTTGGATATTCAGGGTAATTTCTCTCCAGCCATCCATTCCTTTAAGAATGAAACTTAGTTAAATATTGACCATAGAAAATTCTACCTTTTATACCTGGATCTTTTCTCTACAAAAAAGTCAAGCAAACAAAAAAGTCAGTGCAAGTACTTTGAAACACTCTCAATGTGTGACTTCAAAGTGAAATCTGAATTTGCAGACAGTGAAATCAAACTATCTCTAAGTACTATTCTAGTCCCTGAAAACAACTTCAATTTTTTTGCCACTTAAAAATTAATTTCTTATTTTAGAAACGTCCCTTTCTATTTTTCTGGGCTGAAAGGTTCCCACATCAACAGAAGTCTGTTTCTGTGGTATAAATGATCTCGAGTACTTGGAACTGCTATGAAGTGGAGTATATCAAAACGTGAAAACAGAAAACAGTTCTCTTTACTTTCAGTAATTCTATTCTGAGCTTTTTTTTCTGGTAAAAACTGACAGCTAATAGTTGTCGTGGTTTAGGCCTGCCACACAGCCCACTCACTGCCCCCCCCCCCCCCCCCCG